>PVIR01009331.1:0-53476 GCA_004026965.1 Petromus typicus | reverse complement strand
GTTCTGATCAGTGTCCTAGTCCTTGGATTTCTAATATATAATGTAGACATTCTGCAGTTCTCTGGCAATGCACACTGTTCACAAGGTATAGGGAAATTTTCAAATAAAAAAGTTGCAGAGTTGTGCTGAGGAAAATGTATCAAAGAAGAAAGAGTTCATGCAATAATATAAAGTGTTCATAAATATGTCTCTCCTCAACTCATTACAAAATAGAAATTTTCCATTCATCCAAAATATATGTGATGTCAACTAAAGAACACAAGGTACTTGTAACAAACAAGGAAAGTCAGGATAGCAACGCTTAGGCCATTTCTGAAAATCTCTTGTTTATAACATACATTCAGGCTGGGAAGATGAGGCTCAAATGAAGATGTATTGAGAGATATTAGAGAAAAGCAAAAGAAAATAGGAATAGAGAATGTCTTAGTTACCTTCTCATCACTCAGACATAATACCGAGGCCTCGGTCTTCTAAAGAGATCTGGTCTAGTTTGGCTCAGTCTGTAGAGGTGTCAGTCCGTAGTAGCCAGCTCCAAGGCCCAGTGGCCTGGCAGAAGGGCACAGCAGAACAGAGAGGGCTCATGGCATGGCAGACAGGAAGCCGACAGAGAAATCAAGAGAGGGAAGAGGGAGCCAGATATACTCAGGCCACGGCTTTGTGACCCACCTCCTCCAAACAGGTTCACTTCCCAAATCATATTTAGCTACAGATTCCTCAGTGGACTAATCCACTCCTATGATCTGGTCACTCCCAAAGCCTCTCCTACATCCCATGGGGCTTTAGGGGGATGCCTAGATATACACCATAACACAGACGAAGAGAAAGCTAGGAAGCGATATTTCATTGAGACAAAGAGAGGCAAAAGACACAGAATGATACAGAAAATGAGTTAGTGAGGGGAAGAAAATTGCAAGAAATCAGCCAATTCGCTCCCCCCACCCATCAAGGCCTCTTCCTGACTAAACTGGTTAGACAGAGGAAATGCATCTTCCTGATCCTATAGTTAAACAAATCTGATGAGTTGTATGAATAAACTGCTTCAGATAGCCAACTCCCCAAGTGGAAAATGTTCCTTAAAACAAATATAAATCCTGCATGCTTTGCTGTGTTTTCGTCTCTATATTAATGGAAGATGGTCTCAGTCCATCCTCTAGGAAATAATTTTTCTTTTTTATGTCTCCCCTCAGGCATTTTCTTCTCCTGGCTGAATAATTGTTCCTCTCTGTGTTCTTCATGACTCTAATTTTCTAAACTTTTAATTATCTTTATTGGTTTCTTGAGCATCCTCTGCAAATCCCCCCAAGCCCACCTGAGAGTGATCTACTAACAAAAAACATATGAATATGTATAGATCATCTTCTCCTGCTTATAGGAAATGGAGCAATTACACAGGCCTTATTTCCTTCAGCCATCACCATCTCCCCATAATACTGACATTACAGTTACCAGATCACTGAGGGAAAGGCACAAGGGGCTTAAACCCCTGGGATTACTGCTTGACAGACAGAAGAAAACAGATACAAGAGCAAGAACATGAGCTTGAAAGCAACCAGTCTGCTTAGGGTAGGGAGACTGAAAGACAGAACAGGAAACAGAAGCTGAACTCTGAAGGGCCTGTGATCATGTCAAGGTTTTACCTTTCCCCTCTACTGGGCAATGGATGTTTTATGCAATCCTGCACAAGGCCAGCCTCGTTTATATGGCAGGTTACTCTGTGGAAGGGGATCTGGAGCAGATGAGAGGACATTATGCCAACAGTCTGTGAAGACGCTGTGTGCTCCCTGAAATGTGCCTCACCACCTTCACCATGAAGGCACAGACATGGTGGCTTCTGTAAAGCAGCAATGACATTCATCAGACACCCCATCTGCCAGCACTTTGATCTTGGACTTCTTCATATCCAAAACTGAGAAATAACTTTATGCATAACTCTAATTATGCAGCCTACCAGCTACCCGGTTTAGGAGATTGGACAATTTGGAGTGTGATGTTTCTCTTAATCCATCTGAGCTATTATTAAAAAAAAATCCCCTATGCCAAGTAGCTGGTAGGCTGCATAAATAGGAATGACCCCAATGGGGACATCTTTAGTAAGAGAAGTAATTGAAGGAAAACCGCTGGGTGTTGAGAAGTAAGTTCGAAGAAATAAAAACTATTCTGTCTAGAAGGTTTATGCTGATGAAGAGAAATACGGTAGTAACTGGAGGGAAATTGAAGAGGCAGAGAAGGAGTTTTGCTTTGGGGGATGTTATATACAGAAGAGAATCAGCAGAATATGAGCAAAGTATCGTGAGGCTTTATATTTTTATAGGTGAAGACACATCATCACTTGGCAAAGGAGTAAGCTTAGCTAAAAATAGAATGAACCTGGTGTTAAATATTCTATGAAGCATTAGGCATTTATGTGTGCAGTAAATCCAAGAGGCAATTAGGCTATTTAAATGGAATTTATTGTTCTATACACACATAGATATTTATGCCTATTTCAAATCCTCTAGTAGCACTGCTCACTAGGAAAAGAACTGGCCAGTACTTCAAATAAAAAGAATAAATTCCAATTCTTTCATACGTATAAACAGTCACTGCGTATCAATGTCCAACATAATAGCAGGTAATAAAATGGTGGTAAGTCCCATCTGACATGTTTACAGGGCATAAAACAACCTATGTTTTTAGTTTTTACCTTCAGCATTACTTTTAGTATATCCCCATCCTATAGAAGTCCTTAGCATGTTTGTCTGACCTGTTACGTATAAGATGAAGAATTGAGCTGAACTTCGTCACCATCTCTGGGGTCCTGACACACCTGATTCCTCTGTTCAGAAAGAATAATTCAGATTGTAAACATCTCATTAAGCATGTCATTAAACATTAAACATGTCATGGAAGCTTTTCCATGTCAATCCTGCTACTGCTCTGCAGTCTATCACCAGCCACGCCATCAGTGCATTAGCAGATGATCCCTCTCGGGACCCCTGCTATGAAATGGCTTGTGCCGTTGTCTATGCTGTGGCTTCCAGGCCATGTGTAGCCTCCTTACTAATCTCCTATTTGCCATGGTGAACTTTCCAAAATTCTGTTTCTCATTCTCTTGTTCATCAGTAGTATCTGCCACCGGGATTCTAACCTTTAGATTCTGAAATTTCATTTGATGGAGTTCCAAATCAGCATTCCTCCCAACTCAGCTGCCCATAATGTTCTATCTGTCTAGAGTATCTTTAATTTCATTATTACTAAAGTATATCCGGCTCTCCATATTTAATCTGAAAAACAGTGTTGCACTGCTAATCCAAAAGTCTGGTTAAACAAAAACAACTTTAAAACTTTAAATGTCCTGCGGTGCCAACTTTTTCTTACAAGCCTAAATTATTAAACAGACACATATCCAAGCACTTTCGCCATCGTAGGAAAGAATGTCCATCCACTTTATGACTCTCCTACCCTGAGGCGGTGGTGTGGGAACGGTTTACTTTCCATGGGTCCACGATTTGGGGGCTTGATCCCCAGTATGGTGATGCTGAAATGTGGTAAGACTTTCAAGAAGGAGAGTCAATTGAATGAAGGTGGTTGGGGACACTGCCCTCAACAGGAGTTAAGGTAGCTCTTGTGACATCCTAAAGAAGTTCCAAGGATAAGGAGAGCTAAAAAGAGTAAGCCTGGGCTGGGGATTTAGCTCAGTGGTTCTGGTGCCTGTCTTGCAAGCACAAGGGCCGGGGTTAGATTCCCAGTAACCTCATACAATACTGGGCATGGAGACTCACGCCCAGCAGCCATCAGTACCACATAGCACAGTGCCGGGCGTGGTGGCTCACTCCTGTCATCCCAGCACTCGGGTGGCAGAGGCAGGAGGATTGCTGTGATGTGAGTTTGAGGCTGAGCTCAGGGCCAGCCTGAACTACAAAGTGAAACCGTGTCTCAAAAAACCTAAATAAATAAGTAAATAAACAGGGTAAGCCCGGTCCCTTCCCATCCTCTGCTTTCCTTCCTCACCATGTGATTTCTCTTTTGCATATGTTCCCCCATGAGGGCCATCTGCCACAAGACATAGCCAAGGAGCCTCACCAGGGCCAAGCAGACGTCAGCATGATCCACTTGAATCTCCAAAAGCATTGAACTAAGCAACCTCTTTTTTTTTTTAAACCAACTACACAGCTTCGGGTACTGTGTTGTATTAACAGAAATAGCAGAATGTCGATACCAATCTGTTCCATTAAGTCAACTATGACGTACCATTCACAGCATAAGAAGCAAAATATCACTGAGATCTGAAAAACAGTGATAAAAATAGGTACTCCTCAGTACCCAGAGTGTGTAATGATTAAATCAGGTTAGCATCTCCATCTTCATATTTGTTTAAAGATACAATGACTGTATATATTTACAATGCACAGCGCAACTTTCAATACACATATATAGTGTGTACTAATCAAACTGGAGTAATCATCATGCCTATCTCCATATCATTGCTTTGTGTTCAGACTATTTGAACCCTGTACTCCAGGTAATGAGAAGATACATAAGTTATGAACTGCAGCCACTCTACTGTGCTGTAGAATTACAATTTATCACTTCCATATAATAGTCCACCTATCCCTTTATTCAACTCTGCTCTGATCATGGACTTCATGCAGGCTGACTTCCCTATCCTAATCACTGAACGAATTTACTTATTTTTCTCAATGTTTCAGCCAAAAAAGTTACCAAACAAAATTTTACGAACAGTAGGCACAACAGAGCAAATAAAAATGTTAATGGACACTAACACTTCAAAACTAGACTCTTACTAATGTGCTGACAGCGTTTGTGCAATGTTCACTGCAAACAGAATGAGCCTCTAGAAAGCACAGACAAGCGTTCTTTCCTTTACACAGCTTGTCACACTGCAAGTGGCCTGAATAGTATCTCTTCCCTCTGCAAAAAAGGTGACTAGAATGGTAATATGTTAACTAACCAACCAACTGAAAGCTCACATTGCTGATGGGAAGTTGTGCTGGGACATAGATATGAGGTATTATCCTTTCAGACAAACAAGATTACTAAATGTTTATAAATTGGGCAACAGGACTAACAGGGTCCCTGGCACATAGGAGGAGCTTAAATTTTTTAACTCCATCCACTTTTTTCTCATTAGTTGAGCACCTCTTATACAGATACACTTACCCACAGGTGTGCAGATGTTCCTGTAATTTACTGTATTCATTACTTAATAAGGAGTGATTTTGAGAATATCAACATGATGTCCATGGGATGGATTTTCTTAGTAATAATGGAATTAGTAATGTATTTCATAATAGGAATAGGAAGCATTAAATATTGAGCATGAAGGAAAAGATTAAAGTGGATATTCCTATTGATTGATTTATGCTCTTTTATCAACCATCTAGATTTAATCCTTGTGCTAGAGATGTCAAAGGTAATTTTTGAAATACTTTCCCTTAATGCATTTCCTTCCTCACTCCTTCTGGGGCTTTCTATATAATCAGAAATCCAGCCAAAATAAAACTTTAGTAGCCATTACTATTAATAAATGCAGGCTCTTGGCTAATGTGTCAAAACATTTCCAAAGGGCCAGACTTTAACCTCCAGTTTGTTCTCTTCACTTCTATCCAATTATCAAATGCGTGTGTTCTATCCAAGGCACACATTTTTAAAGTTTGACATTGACACGCACCACACAGAGATCAGAACTGGGCCGAGGCCCACGACTTACTATGATTTATATTCTGTCACTGGAGCTAATGCATAGTGAAAGGTTCAAAATTCTCTTCCCTTTCTCCAGCCCTTTTAATGGAATCAAGCAGAGGCACAATATTAATTTTAAAGTTAGCTTACTCTAATTGAAGGGCAATGCTTTATTATGGTCATGTATCAAGCAATGGCCATAATACATCATCAGTGACATCACTCAAGTAGGTCCTTCCCTGCTTTGCTTTTCCTTCTGCTTTATTTTTCATTCAGATGCTTTTCAGATGCCCCTGTTAGTAGATTAATATACTCGGTTGGTAAATTAACACTACTAAATCTTCCCCTCACTGGCCCGACATTCCTAAATCACCTACAGTAACATGCAAGTCAGCTCATGCTTTTTCAGAAGGTTTCTTCTGCCACGGAGCCCCTGGCTAACAGGGTTTCCAGTGGCCAGGCAGCCTGTACCTTCCTCAGTGGGAACCGGTTTCCTCACCTCTTCCGCCCTTCCTGACTTCGTCCCTGAGGTGGTTCTGTCTCACTGAATTGAAGACATGCTTGAAAGACCCATATAGCACTATCCAATAAAAAAAGATGACTCTCAGTGATATGGTGGGTTTATCACTTCCTAGAAATTAAAAATAAAAAGGAAATGCCTACGGCCATATTAAGAAGCCAAATATGATTTTTCATCGGTCTGTTTGACTTTCACAGTCAACACTAAAGCTAGTCTCAAACCTGTGAGGTTTGTGCTGATGGCCTTGGTCCCCCTTGAGAAGAACCCTGGACACTCTGATTCTCTTCACAGTAACTGAAAGTGGAGTCTTTAAAAAATGTATGTAAAATTTATAAAAAGAAAAACTTTCTAAAGTTAAAAACAAGATAAAAGGATAATAATTCTAAAAGGAGTACTTTGGGGAGTACTGGGAATCGAACTCAGGACCTCGGCTTGCCAGGCAGCCATGGTGCCTCAGCCCTAAACGGGATTGAGGAAAACAATAAAAATTAGAAAGACCAAAGAAATAAAAGTCTTTGAAACATAAAATTAATTGAGTATGAAAAATCCCAATGTGTTGTTCCCTGATTGAAAAAAATATCGTGTATCCTAAACATCTTTAAACCATCCCAGGTTGGCACAGATTCAGCCCTTTCCACACTGATTTCAAACCTTCACGCCCTTTCCTTCTCTCTGAATCACTCACTCCCTTTAACTATGGCCATCTCTTTCTAATTTCCAGACAACTTTTTGACTGCAACTCAAATGTCATTGTTTCAAAGGAAATTTCATGCTCCAAACTCCACTCCATACTAGGTCAGGTCAAGTTCTCTTAATATATGTATTTTTATGTCTTAGTAGACGTTTGTGATTTATAATGATGACATACCAATGTTTCTAGCAGCACAATTTAGAATAGCTAAAACTTGGAAACAGCATATACGTCCATCAACAAATGGATAAGAAAATATGGTGTTTATACTCAATGGCATACTACTTTGCTATAAAGAACAAATTTGAACCATTTGTAAGAAGATGGATTTACTTTGAAAACATAATACTGAGTGAAATAAATCCAATATAAAAATTTAAATATCATATGGTTCCTCTCATATGAGAAACCTAAAGTATAATTAAAGAGCAACTCCCCTTATTATAGACTTTCAAAACATTTTGTATCCTCTTTGTCACAACTTAGGGAAATTATAATCACTAAGATACTTGGCTGTACCATATGGTCTATGTAATACACACTCTGTCTGTTTGGGGTCCATCTCATCAGTAGGCACTGATGGGAAGAGGAATACTGAGCACCTTGCCCCTCTGTGCTTGAGTACAGCGGAAGGCCTCCGTCACCACCCACAGCTGTGTCTAGTTTCTCATGCATGGCTGCTTTGGACTGACTTCATTACTTTGTTACAATGAGTATGCTTTACCAATGACTGTTCCCCTGGCAGGGTCACTACCATGCACGACACAAAGGATAACCCACTGTGAGGCTGCTGGGTGTGCCCATAAGACACCGTGAAAGCACTTTCTCTTCTACCTCCTCTGCAAAGTGTGATTACATTGCACAGCACTCAGGAAAGCCTCCCGTTCCGGGATTCAGACTCTACTTAGTACTTGGGCTGCTGCGCTGAGCTCATCTGATCCCTGCTTTGCCTTTTGAAAGCAACACCCTGGCAGGAAGTGCAAGTGAAAAACACACTTTGAGAAATTCTATGACCTTACCCATGCTCAAAGAGCCTAGAATAAGTGCCTACACAGAGTTTCATATTTCATCCCACACAGTGGTGAGACAATGGCTTATTTCTATATTTAGCTCAGTGTTATTTTATTATAAGAACTAATTGGCACATATCAGATTCTTCCCTCTGATCAGCATAACTGTTCTTTTCTAGCAAAAAATGGGCCTTCATATTCCAATATGAGACAGAACGGAGCATCTATTTGTCACCTGGGATGGCTACCCTTTCACCCCTGCTGTTCTACAAATCTCCTGGCCTATAATTAATCTTCTCTAGCTTCGTTGAAGGCATCAGAAGACGGGTGTGGTGTGTCTGCAATGAAAAGCTAATATATCCAGAATAGATGGTTGCAACATACCTTGAATAAAAACTGATGACTGTACTATATTTATCAGACTTTTTTCTCAAGCTAACAGGAAAATAAACTGGAAACATGCAATTTTCAATTGTTTCTGTTTTTATACCCCAGCTTCTCTTGAATAAAGATGACATCTGCAATGCTTTCTTTCTGTAGCCTGGAATTTTTTAAAGAATGCAAAGCAGATTTTACTACACCGCTGACTATACTTCGGAGAATGAAACTACCTCCCTTCTGACCTTCATCTCAATCAGTGGACATTGTCAAACCTGACATTTCATTGTCCCTTCCTTCGTGGCATGCTGTAAATAGAAACATTATTGTTATAAATTGTTCTCTGAAGTTTGACATTGTACAAATTACACTGTGTACTTTCTTTTATTAAATGGCAAAACTCAGCAGGCTTTCTATCAGGAGGCCAGCCTACAGTACTTTGTTCTCCTGAGAAAGGAGACCTATGTTGGCAGGGTAAGCACGAGGCTTCATCATAACTGTTCTGCCAACCAATAAGTCATAAAGTCTCTTTCCTTGGATGCACTCTAAGGCATTTGTCCTATTCTGTTTAATCTACTTCTTAAAATACAGATGTTGCATGCTCTTTTCCAGCATGAGCTTGTGCCTGCACCCAGAGCAAAAACACAAATCAGAAGTTGGTACATAAACAAAATAACAATGAGAGGGATCAATGGGAATCAAGTGTTCTTCTTGACTTTTAAAGATGTTTACATCAAATTACAAGTCTCTGAATGTCTGAACGTACTGTGGTTAATGTAACAGAACTGACATGTAGAATACAAAGGACAGTAAAGCAGTCTTCTTGAAGCTTAGAGCCTTATTGTGAAAATATTAGGTAAATACTTGAATAATATAAAAGGCATTACATGGCAAGCATTGCTAATTACAATGATATCAATAAGATATTACATAGGTAAGCATAGCTAATCACAACATTCTAGAGCAACAGTAAGCAAGTTACAACTCTATAAATAATTATGACAAATTATTTGTAGTTACAGTGGTACCTCAGTCCATAAGCTTTCTACAGTTCTGGTCATAAACTGAATTGGATGAGAACTGAATCAAATTCCATTCAATAGTTAGGTTCAGTGCCGAGCTTATGGGGAAACATGGTTTGGAATTTGTCCAACTCGGTCTATAACTAGAATCATGGAGAGAATTAAGTTTGTGAGCCGAGGTAATTGTATGGGAGTATGGCTTCTTTCATTCTACAGCAGAACTGGGTTACTGCAACAGGAACCTATGGCCCACCAAATCCAAAATGTTTACATCTCCACAGGGAAAGTTTTCCAGCCCCTACTCCAAAATGTTACCAGAATAAGAGGTTATTGTGCACTGGCCTGCTCAAGAAAGTCTTGAAGAGCAGATAGAAAACAGTGAGGAAAGGGAAAGAGAAGTGATCACTGACCACTGTGATGTATCAACTTGGCGAAAATATATATGCAGATCAGCAAACTGAGGGCGAAGCCTCACCTCAGTTGTGAGTTGTAGCCTGAATGGGATAAAAACTGGGAAGAAGAAGGAAGGGTGTCCACTGTGAAGGACTCCAGTGCCCTGGGCAGGCGCATCCTTTACTGCTCTTGCCTTTGGGCCTCAGTCTCCACACCTCCAGCTTTTCCAACATTCCAGTATAGACTGGCATCTGCACCTTGCCACTGAGCTTCCGAACAAGGCGTTCGACCTTGTATTGGTGTTTCTTCCTAGATCCCTCTTCTCTGGCTTCTAGTTTCTTGATCTGGGCAGCTACTGGATCACCCAGCTCTTCACTGAGCAGATTGGCACTGTGGACTCTCTCGCCTCTTCTTGTAAGGATCTACCTAGTAAGCCCCATTGCATAATGATACGCGTATTTTCTGTCAGTTCTGTTCCTCTAGAGAACTCTACCTGATGTAAATGCTGCCAATCAGGAGAACTGCATGCACCAAAAAGCCCAGAGATGGCAATCTATGGGGCATGATGATATTTAAGCCAACCTGGCTTCAGTTCGTCCAGGTGACTTTGGGAAGTGCAGACCAAGTAGAACCAATAGTTTTGAGTTAGACACAAGACTGACCTAATGCTAAATGAAGAGATAAGAACTTTATCTATCTGGTCACCACAGAAGACTTCTGTGGCAGTGGTCGTTTTGTTTCAGTATGCAGGCAAAACCATGAAATACATAGCTCAGAAAATATTATCATTTTGTATTTTAATAAAGCAGTGATTTTATCTAACTAGATCAGTTGACTGCAGAGCAAAAATTATCAAAAGGTTTTTATACCATGTCTATAAATCCAACCTTCCTTTTTATTCATTTCAAAGAACATTTAACGTTGTTATTTATAGTTTCTTATCCAGCACATTCTTGTGTCCCTTATATCTGTGATCCATATTTTCTTCATGTTTAATACTTAAAGAATCAAAGCCCTGAGCAGCAAGAAACAGGAATAGTCTTTGACCCTGCCCCTTTTGATTTACAAGGCATACAGGTGCTGTCATTTTGATTTGCCCAAAGGTGAAAGCTTAAAAACAGTACAGAAAGTCCAGTCCTCCAAAGAGCTAAATACACAAGGGCCAACTGCCGGGCAGGTGGTTTTTGATATCTCACTCCTTGGTGTTGGCTATTCCAGTCTAGCTGCAGGCAACATCCCAGCCTAGGGATAGCTCAGAAAGTCTGTGCTGGTGAGCAGGGACAACAAGTCCTGTGGCTCATTTGCAAATTATCTGTGCCCATCAGGCCTCTCTGAACAGTCTGAGTAAATTCCATGGAAAATCATAGGATTTGCTATGGGTATATTCCCAAAACACTGAGGTTCCTTCTAAGAAAGACTCCTCAAACCTTCAGATCACCTGGGAGTTGAATTTACCTCTCAGAAGTCACCCAAGACCAGATTAGATATCACAATATTGGACAAAAAGTTAGTCATTAGGAGGTCTGTAAATAAGTAGCTAGGGCTACTTGGAAAACAAAGATGAAATTTCTCCTTTTTCTTTTTCTTTTACTTTTTTATGACTAGCAGTGTATAAAATGCACAAAATGTTTGTTGTTTCAAACTCTAGTCAAGAGACTAACATCCACGAAGCATGTTGATACAGTCCAGGGTCGGTACAAAAGTCAGACCATGAAGGACGAATTAGAAAAACCTCAAGTCTCCTAACAAATAGGTCCACACAGCCTATTTTCCTTGTAAAAGAACAATGGCCTTGGATAAGGAAAGGGTATTCCTTGAAAGACCCAGGTAACCACACAAATGTACCTGAGACCTCATTCAGTGTGACCGCCATTTTAGCTTTGTCCACCTTCACACTTAAAGGGCTCTCTCTCCCTCCCTCCTTCCTTCTCCTTCTCTCTCCAAATGTATCACTTTGTAATAAATTCTACCTATACTCTACACAATGGTCTATGTGTGCTGTCCGAAATCTTATATCAAAACTCAAACAACAGAAACATATTGCAAGTACTTCCTGGTGTTAGGACCTCATGATATTAGGAACCAGCTTCCCAGCAGCAACAGAACCACTCAAGTTTAAATGGATATTTTTAAAATTTATTTTATTTTTTAATTGAAATCTTTATTGGTACATTACATATACACATCATAATTGCACTCCACAATGGGTGCTTGTACCAGTATAAGACACAACTTAATTCTCATTTTTTCCCATAGCCCTACCCAGCCTACCACCCCCCTATGCTAATTCAAATTAGCCTCATGCTGCAGAGGCTGTGATGGAACCAGATTCAACTCTTCTAAGCTAGTTTTATGGGGGAGGTTTAGGTTAAGAAACATGAAGAGAAATATATTATAATGGAAAAACCACAGGCTCTGCAATTAGATTTGAGTTTCCTTTTATCTCTGCACACCCCCTAAGCCAATCATTTAATTTCTCTGAACATGTTTTTCCTACCTGTAAAATAATATAACTATAATCTCACAGGGTTACAGGAAGAGTCAAAGAGAAAATATTTGTAAAACCACACTGAAACATCAAACTACTCTACGACTATTTCTTGTTATTACCACTTCATGTTTTTTGTACAACAGTTCCTAAAGTGTTGGAAAAGCCCTGGAGATACCAAGACCTTTTCAATTCTGCAATAACTAAACTGTCTCTTACCAAAAAAAACCAAAAAACAAAAAACAAAAAACTAACCTCTTATTCAACTATTCCACAGTGCCTCAAACTACAGGGGAGTTTTTCAGATGCTAAGTGGTTTAGCAGATCAGCTGATAGAATGGTATGCTTGCATACTTTTATACTTCAAAGAATTTTCTAAGATCAAGTTTTAAATCTCAATAAATTCCACAATACAAAAGAGTTCCAGTATTAAAAACTGAGGAATGCTCTTATAAATTCTGAGCTCCTATCAGATGTGGTGAGTCTCTGTAATCCCAACACTCAGGAAGCTGAGACAAGAAGACTTCCAAGACTTCAAAACCGGCCTGGGCTACAAAGTGCGTTCAAGACCAGCCTGAACTCCATGGCAAGACACTGTCTCAAAAAATAGTGGAATGGAATGGAATGGAATGGAATGGAATGGAATGGAATGGAATGGAATGGAGGAATAGAACAGAAGAAAAAAGAAGAGCAAGGGGGGAGGGAAGGGAGGAGAAGAGAGAGAGGGAGAGGACAGGAGGAGAGGAGAATGAAACAAGATTAGTACTCCTTAAATGTACTTTTAAGCAAAAAAAGCCCATATTATTTGCTCCTCTGGTTGATATATATGTAGACTAGAGATAGAGCGAAAACTTTTCGAGTATACAATTCATAAACTTTTTAATTTAAAAATAATAAGAGAAATGAATAGCAGTGCAATTCCATTATACCAACTGTAGTACACATGGAGTAGTTTTTATACAGTTCATACATTGTTTCAAGGTACACATTTGGAAAAATCCAACACACTTCCTACTCAGGCAGCCTTGAAATAATCAGTAAAAAAAAAAATAGAGTAATATAATAAACTAAAAATCTGAGTTATTTTATAAAATCAATTATAAATGGATATAATTTGTAACTAAACAATCTAACTATGTGGAACAGACAGGAAGTAAAACAACTAGGAGTGGACTAGACCAGTGACTTTCAGAGTGGATGTAGTCTTCCCTCATCCTTGGTTTCAGTTTGCAGTGCTAGTTACCCAACACGCCAGAAGGCCAAGTCCAGGTCAAAGACACCAGTGGAAAACTTCAGCAAGAAAAAGCGGGAAAATTAAAAATCTCACAACATACTGCTCTGTTCCACCTTGCATGTGAAACATTCTTTTGCTCAGTAAGTCCACACATGTGCATTACCTGACTTTGACAGCTGGCGTAGCGAGAGATCAATCAGTCATACAGTTTTAGTGTTAGAATTCTCTACTATTAAAAACTTTACCAGAAGTATGTATGCATAAGGAGACATCAGCATATGTAGGTTTTAGTGTAACTTGAGGTATCAGACATCTACTGGATGATTTGGAATGTCTCTCCCCAGGAGAGGATATAACCAGTCCATATATTTTTAATTGAATTTTTCATTGGTACATTTTATGCACACATCATGATCACACTCAATATTGAGAATTTGTACCAGTATATGACACGATTTAATTCTCATCTGTCCCATTCCCCTACCCAACCTAAAACCCTTCACCCCCTAAACACATAAGCTTTGTTTCCTTTATTTTGCCATCACATTTTTTCTTGCCTCTCCTTACTTACCCCTATCCCTTTCCCTTTGAATATTTTATATTTCACAGTATCTATCATACATTCTAGAACTCATTTACATCTTCAGATTCTCACACTAGAAAATAGATAAGGTATTTACACATCTGTGACCTATTTATTTCACTTATGAGGATGTCCTAAAGGTACGTCCTTTTGAGTATAAATGACTCAAACTTATCATTCTTTATGGCAGAGTAACATTCCATTTTATAAAAGAAAAAAAAAACATCTTCTTTATCTACTCTCTACTTGATGGGCATTTGGGTTGTTTCTAAGACTTAGCTATCACAAACTGAGCTGCTGCTATGAACGTGGGTGTACAAGTGTGACTGTGACATAAATCTTTTAATTCCTTTGTATATATCTCTAGCAGGTGAATAGCACGGTCAAATGGGACTTCTAATTCTGATTTTTTTTGAGGAATCTCCACAATGATCTCCACAGTGGTTGCACCAGTCTACATTCCCACCAACAGTGGAGAAGGGCTCCTTCCTCCCCGCAGCCTTGCCAGTATTTCTTGCTGGTTAATTTTGCAACAGCAGCCATTCTTTGTAGAGTGAGATGAAATTTCAGCGTATTTCCCTCTGCATAACAAGTATATTACAAACCCTAACAACATAATAAATGTGCCGGGTGTGGTGGTGCATACCTGTAATCTCAGCACTTAGGAGGCAGAGGCAGGAGGATTGCCTTGAGTTTGAGGCTAATCCGGGCTACATAGTGAGTTCAGGGCCAACCTGAACTACAAAACAAGACTCTGTCTCATAAAAACCATAATAAATGCTAGTCTAATTAAAGCAAGAAAACCATGTCTTCAGGAAACAAGAATCAGGAAATTGACCCTGATTACACTAATATAAGTTAAAAGTATTGTTTGGTCTAATATTATGTCCATGTATTACATTTCTAAACGCGAAAAATAATTTTAAATTTTGAACTTCAGTGTTTAGTTTGATAGTGAAAGGGTCTACCAGGACCTCTAATATATAGCACAACTGCTTATAAATAGCCCTCAACAATATAAATCTCTGCTTTCTCCAGCTTTTTATCTGGAATTTGGGGCAGAAGCAGAGAGAGTCACCCAGATCTGAATCTGAATGGTAATGGAGTTTAAAGCCAGGTTACAGAAGTAGGCCAGTTCTCAAAAGGAAAACAGGATGAAGTGCCACAGAACTTTTCGGAGACAGGAGAGAACAACTAGAGACACAGGAGGATTTATTCTACCTTTTAGGTGCACACCGACTCAGCTCACTAACATCTAAAGGCCAAGCCTAGAACAAAGGAAAGGCTCCAGTTTTATATATTTGGTCAAAAGGGGTTGGCGAGAAACAGGGGAAGGAGGAAGCACAAGGTTATAGATTCAGTAAGAAGCAATTTAAAACATTACTCACCATAGCCTTGCAAAGAAGACAGAAGCTTCAGAATCTTGTGAGAACACACTGTCAGAAACTTTGTTTAGAGGTCATGGTTGTTATTTTTATCTGCATCAAAAGAAGTGACAACTACGGTGGTGAGGTGTGACCCAAGGATTAGAGTGATTGCTCACGGCTGGTAAAAACTTGTATGTCTTGCTCTAGAAGTAGGATGCAGGCAGAAACGAAGAGTGGAAAGCAACATCCAAAAACCCCTGAGCCAAAGCATGTTAAAATTCACTATGCTACTGAAGTAGAAACAGCTCCAGAGACTGGCCTCACTTCCCTGTTTTCTGGCGCATTCCACTTTGTTAAACCTGGTTGTTGCTAGTAAAGTGTCCTTAAATGATTTATACTAGGAAAGCTTGACAAAGAAAATCACTCAATTTAAATCTATTTCTCTGTCTGTCTCTCTGTCTCTGTCTCTCTGTGTCCCTGTCTCTCTCTCTATTTCTTTTCTGTCTCTGTGTGTCTCTCTCTGTGTCCCTGTCTCTCTCTATCTTCTATCTCTGTGTGTTTCTCTTCTGTCTCTGTGTCTGTCTCTCTCTTCTGTCTCTCTCTCTCTATCTCTCTGTCCCTGTCTGTCTCTCTCTGCTTCTCTTCTGTCTTTATGTCCGTCTCTCTGTCTCTGTCTCTGTCTCTCTGTCTCTCTCTCTCTCTTTCTTTCTGTCTCTCAACTGTGATTTGAGAAGTTACTCTTTTACAAAAAGGATTCCTTTACTTCTCTTTCTCCTCCCTGGAAAAGATGCCTATAAGAAGGAGACCAAAGGGACAGTACTTTTATATACTTTATATATTTCTTAACTATTATGTTCAAGAATACTTAGGCATAAAGATAAAGAAGAAGACTTTTCCACCAAGAAATGAATTTATAGAATTTCAAAGGAATACAGATTTAATGATGCAACAAATAAAGGCTAATATTTACTATCAGCAACTAGTGAGAAAACACCATTTCACTACCCAGGAACACATCTCCCTCAGGCTATTTACTGTATTGCTATTAACAGATTCTTGAATCCCTACTGTAGGGAGCTGGAGGTGCAATGCTTGTGAATGTGTGATTGGATCAAATGCTCAGTGGTAACTTGGTGATCGAGGACCAGCCAAACTGGTTATCCCAGGGTTTCCAGAACTATGACCACCTTGAAATGACCATGGGTTCATAATGATGATTCTTCCTTAAAAGTTCAGGGCATAGCCCTATATTTCCACAGTGTAACTTTCTTTTTACATTTTTCTTTATTTTGTAAACACTCCTTAAACCTGTGGCTATGCTAGCAAGTTGCCCCAGTGATTATTTAGTTATTTAATTGAAACAATATTTATCCAGCATTTAGTAGACATGTAAAGCACTTGTCTGGACAACACGGTAGCTAAATTAGACAAAGACTCTCATCGAGTTAGCTTTAGTTAATTACAGAATAGAACAATTACAACAGTAGCCTTCCAAAAGACAAGATGTTCTTCATTCAAAACAAAGGTTTAATGAGATGGCCCTTGTGAATTAATAGCAAAATATGATTATGGAAAATTTGTTGAGCTTTCTAACAGTATCAAATCTACATCGTTTTCGACATTGGGAGCACTTGGTGAACACAGACCATATATTACGCATCGGCCTGGCCTGGCATAATGCTCACAACAATGCTAGCTGGATATGCTTTTCAATTCTGCTTGTTTTAGATGGTGCAGAGAAGCAAAGAGCCACTGGGAAGTACTCCCTGTAAAGTTCTTTAGTCTTCAGAAACTGGATTTCAAACACATATTCACCCCACCCAAGGGGCACTGGTTAAATGTCTGTGATACCAGCACAACACAGTGTTTGTACAGGCAGCAACATCACGGTCATGGTAATGCCACAGTAATCACAGGAAGAGCAAGAGTGAATCAGGCTCAGCAAAGGGACTGAAAAGGACGAGCCTTGGAATTCACACCGTCTCATCAGGTAGAGAAGTGGAAGTACTTGTCCCCAGACAGAAACCTTTCCAGATACAGACCAAGAAGGAAAGACACCTAACAGGGAGAACTCTAAATACTACATTTGCACTCTACACAATACACTTGCCTGGTACAGCTGAAATATCACTTTAGGACACAATCAGCTTAAGATTGTGCTTTTAATTATTATAATGATGTTGAAGTATTTTTATACTAATATGCTGTACTAATAATGGCATAAAGATATACTACTGGCAATGGCTTTTTTTTTTAGAAAAATACAGATGTGTCAGCAATAGCTTAAGTAGTTATCATACTGAACTTTTTAATTCCATTAATATTGGAAAGATTTCCAAAGTGTGCAAGTATAATATAAACGATGATTAAATTACATATACAATGTCAGAGCCAAGTTTAGTACTCAGCATGTCTCATTAACTTATTAGAATTTTAAAGCCTGAGGATAAAGGATCATTCTTAATTCTGGGCTTAAAAATATATATATAGTCTTTAACTTAACTTTGAACACAATACATAACAAAAGTTGGGTATTTTTTTATCAAAGTCATTTGAAATAAATAAAACCTACTGCCTTAGAGGATTTGCATTATACTACAGAACTCTGTTGGGCTCAAAATATTTCACTATGGGGGAGGGGGCGATGGGAGAGTTGGCATTTAAAGATAAGTTTTTTCAAAATGACGGGTTTAATAAAAATCAACAGGAAAAAATACCACCCAATACAGTGAAAAAAATAGGCAAAACACATGACAGAAAAAAAAGCATTTCACCATGCTTTTATCCATAAATAACATGGATACCACGTTATTTTATATCCAACAGTGTAATTAAAGATTACCATGTCATTCTAATAGAATTCCTTCTACTTAACAGAGAAACACTGTAGTACTTTTCTTGAAGCATATCTAACTTGTACACTTAAATTTTATTAAAATTACCTGATATTATAACATAGTTTAGTGGGTACATTTTTCTGACATACTTATTTGATGTAAATGATTTTAAAAGTTCATGTTAAGCTTTCTCTGACTCCCTGTACCAGTGATTCTGACTCTGGATCTGAAACCAATTATTGTATACGTGACATTAAATTATGCTAAAGTAATTTTATTAATGGAATTGTGGGACTTTATATTTCTAATTTACATGGCTCTAAGAAAAAAACATGCCTGGTGAGATAAAAAAAATCTATCTGTTTATGCACTTAATAGTTTATTTGTTGAAGTTACTCATCTCAGAAGAGCCCTAAGAGTCATTAATGTTAAAAAATAATTCTAATCAATAATGGAGGCCAAAATCTCAGAATTTAAGGGTCTGCCAGAAGAAAGTAATTTTACAGCAGAAATTTCAGTTTTATTTTCCATAGCAAACTAATTATTGATTCTCTACAAATCAATGTCTTTATGTATAAATGGATGGTCACAGATCACAGGAGCTTCTATCTCTGCGTGTGAATAATCTTAGAGATTTGCATATATTTTCAATACTGCATGGCAGAGAGCAGCCATAATAAATAAATTGGGAACACAAAAAGCTGGAACATCACACATCTAATTAGGATCATATTTAGTTAAATCAGACACAAATATAGTTCGTGATTCCACAAATGTATAGTTTTCAAATTCATGGCAATTGATTATTTCAAAGATATGACCAATATTCTAAAGTCTTCAAACTTACAGTAAACAGTATTAGTACTGTACAGTAAACTAAATTAGGATAAAAACACACAGATATATTTCTTAGTGATCTACATGTTATACTAATGGAAAAATAATACTGTGGCCTAATGAAACCTGTAATGATTGTGTGTTTGTGTTAGACCAGAAATAATTATAACATAAGGTCTAATGAAAATACAAAAACCATTTGCTTTGGGCTGGGGATTTAGCGCAAGTGATACTGAACGATATGGGGTCCCCTGAGGTTAAACAACCCCAGCTCCATAAAGGAAGTGCAAGGCGGCACGTACACCGCGGGCCCCTCCAGGCCACAGTGACTAAGGGAAAACAGAGACAGACACTGCCCCCTATAAGACTGGTTTGGGGCGGTTGAGAACAAGGAAGTGAGGCTGTATATAAGTGCTGAGAGTGCTGGCAATAAAGGCTTCTCCACCATTTCGTCTCCTCGTGATGACCCCCGCCTGTGGTTCAATGCCAGATGAGTAGCCCTCAGGAACAGGACCCGACAGTACACACCTCAGCGGCACAAGAGCCCAAGTTCAATCCCTGGTACCACAAAAAAATTTTAAAAAATAAAAGAATAAAAAAAAACCCACTTGCTTTTTTCATTATTAAATCATATATTATGAGAAATTAAAACTTAGAGCAAAAGTTTACTTACAGAATTTTTTCTGTAAAAGGCAGGATAAATATTTTAGCCTTTGTCACAGTTGCAAAAATATCTATTCTGTCATTGTATTCCAAAAGCAGTTATATGTAACAATCTCTAACAGATACTCTATTAGATAATACATAAGTGAGCATGATTGTGTTTCAATAAAACTTTATTTGTACATTGATAATTAAATTTTATATAATTTTCTTGGGTCATGAGATATTATTCATCTGGTTGAATTTTTAAAACACCTTTTAAAAATGTGAGACATTCTCAGTTCATGGGCCAAACCGAAACAGATAAGAAAAATATGGCTTATATGTTATAAGTTTTCAATTAATCTTGACTTAAAAAATAAAATATAAAAGTACATGGCATACAATTAAAAAGAATTTATTGTGACCAGGGAGTTAGCTCAGTGGTTCCGGCGCCTGTCTTGCAAGCTCAAGGACCTGGGTTCAATCCCCGTAACCACGTACAATACTGGGCGTGGAGACTCACGCCCAGCAGCAACTAGTACCACATACCACAGTGCCGGGCGTGGTGGCTCACACCTGTAATCCCAGCACTCGGGAGGCAGAGGCAGGAGGATTGCTGTGATGTGAGTTTGAGGCTGAGCTCAGGACCAGCCTGAACCACAAAAGTGAGACCCTGTCTCAAAAAAAACCTAAAAAAAAGAATTTATTGTATGTAATGTACCGATAAAAGATTTTTTTTAAAAAAAGAATTTATTGTTTCTCATGAGGTTACAGGTTCTAAAATTGTACCTAGAACAACTAAGCTTCAGTTTACTTTTAAAAAGACTCCTCAAATTCCCTTAATTTAAATTTTATTTTAGTGTAACTTTGGAGACAAAGAAGTATGTAGTTTGTTTCCATTTTCTGAGTTCATAAGCTCTGTCTTACTTAAAGTATTTGCATCTGTTCCTAAGCATTAAAAAGTAACATATGCAGTAGCTTCACCTTATTCCTGAAGAAACTTTCCAGGATCCCCAAGGAGTGCCTGAAACTGAAGACAGTACTCAGCTCTGTGGACACTATTTTGATCTCTCTGTGCTGGGGCTCTGCTATGGAGCACCAGAGTTGATCTGTCCTTCTGAGTTCCACATCCTGATATTTCTTTTGCATCGCTACTCTTGCACTTTGGAGCCATCATTCAGTAAAAGAAGGGTTACTCAAAAACAAGCATTGAAACAGTTAATCCAACAACTAAAACAGCCAGAGTGCTTAAAATCCAGGGAGGATGTATAGTACACACAAGATGTATAGGATACACAAGATTCCATCACACTACTCAGGAGAAGTGCATAATTCAACATGTAGGAATTGCTTACTTCTGCAACACTTCCTTTGGTATGTTTGGACTGTGGCAGAAGTTAGGTAAAACTGTGGAAAATGAAATCTTGGATAATTAATGGCATCTTGATGACATCTTCAGTGGAACTTCCAAGGAGATTTCATGGTGATTCTTTCAATTATGCATCAGCACTTGAGCTACCCAAGAACGATCCTCCGGGCCAAAGACCCTCCCCAGCAGAACCAGCTGCGTGAGCACAGGCCTGTCAGGCTGGTGTGAAGCCTGCACCCTCACTCTCAGTGACGGAAGACAGTCATGTCAAATGTGTACATAGCATCTATTTCCCACCAACTCATCCAGGATGAAGTATTTGATATGATTTACTATCATGTCTGATAAGAAATCAAATAGTTCTGTGGGATCCTAAATGTTGCTGAATAGTTAGCTTATCTCTCTGTCCCAAAGTTATGATCCTGCAAAATATTAGTTGAAGAAAAAAGTAGTCATAATATAAAAATGTCTTTTAAACAGACGATATTCTATTTCTCAAAATTAAATATTCTGGATAATTATAGCATTGACTTTTACAACGTTTTATCATCAACACTGAAGTTATGATTATTTAATTCCTATAATTTTCCTTTCTGAATTCTGTCTCTTCATTTTACATTTCTTTGAGTTGCCTGCCTGTAAAAAATGTTAAAAAAATATATATATATATATACTGTTTTTTTTAACCTCCTCTTTGTGTAATGTAAATTACTATATATTTCAGTATTAGAGAAATTCTAAAGCTAAGTCTTTGGAAGAAAAACATTTTCTGTGAATAAGAATATACAAGATGAGAACCAAGAACCTGGAGCTGTCAGCACAAGGAATAATACAATCATGCCGTTGGAATCAATTGTTTACTTTGGAAGAACTCTGGCAAAATTTTGTTGTTAACCCAATATCCAACATCGTTTTTTCAAGGTCACTTCAAGGGAAATTATCTTAATGATCTAAGTTCTTAGAAAGAAATCCCTTTATTGAAAAAAGAAGAAGGAAAAGCTTAGATCATAATTCAGCAGTTTAACGTATGGTTTTGAAAGTGAGAGCAAAATCTTCCAGGAGGAATTCCGTTCAGTTCAACATAAAGGTGAGGTGAATTAACCACGTGAAGGGTTAAAGTGTCACATTCTACTGTCTGGTCACTTACAAGACCAGAAAATTTATTAGTTCCAGTCATTATTTGTGTTTCTAAGTGGTATGTTTCTGATCAGACCATGAAAAAGTCAGTGAGCAAGAAAAAAAAAAAAGTTATGTTTGGCAAACATTCTCCCAGAGGCTGTACACTGAGACAGTTCAACCATTCGGAGGAAATAAAACGCTCTACATTCTGTCAAACTTCAGAGGAAAGTTCCTGACCTGTTTGCAGCAACCTGAAATGTGAAACGTGCAGCTCAGGGCGGTAGCGAGGAGAAACCCAGGTTAGGAAGGCCGTAAACCGTGGCTCAGCGGAGCCACTGCTCCTAGGCGCTTTTCCCGGCCTCCAGCAGGTTAGGAATACTAACACGCCATTCCCATCGAGCCAGCCTGCGTGGTTTGTATTTGTTAACTAACTCCCCAGGAACTTGTCATGTCTCCTGGTGAGAATAAGATGGTACCACACTCGGTTATTGCCAGCTGATAGCAACAAAAGCACCTGGGCAAGGTACTTGCTAAATGGCGTATTTCTTCTCTGTGGCAGGCTCCGCAGACTAAGAAATCTGTGTGTGACTTTTTTTTTAATTGCTCTAAGTGTTGAATCAATTGTTTAAGCCTCATTTTTACCACCACTGCTCCTAAAATGGTTGGGCTTTGTTTTTAATCTCCCATGAGGCCAGTTATTGTACAGTGAACAATGAGTCTACCATTAGCTCTTCATCCCTCACTGCTCCCAAAGGGCCACGTTTATTATACCAAAGCTCAGTTTTTAAAGGGACAAATACTTTCACTCATGCATAACCATAAATTAACATACTGTGGGCACTAATTATTCAAATATATAACAACTATGCCTAATTGGGAGAACATGTTGATTTGCTGTCCATATTTAAAACTACAATATAACTGTAAAATCATGAACAGAATCTCTCACATATTAAATAGCTTTCAACTTCATGAACTAAAAGGTGTGAGCAAGAAATGAAAACCTTTCTAACACCACAGCAGAAAGCTATTATTATTTTTATAAAGAGATGAATTAGCAACATTTTGTTAAAGATGTTTTGCCTTTGCCTTTCGTGTTGACACTGATTTGCTTAAAACTTATCCTGCCTTATATATCCCCATAATTGAAATCCAATTCTTCCCGTCATAATTAAAAGTAAACAAACAGGCTCCTATCAGGGTAATTTTGTTGGCAGGTCACACAGATTCAGAAGGAAGGGCAAGTCTTGGCTTTAACAATTGCTCATATATAGCTTTTAATGTACCACCTTGGCATACCTTACAAAATCCCAATAATTTCCCAGAGACTTCAAGGAATTTTTCACATGAACTTCCTTAATACAGTGCCTCAGGAGTCACATGGCCATTTGCCATTTTCCATCTCTTCCTCCCATGATGACATCAGTTCATTTTGGTGACAACAGCGGCTATAGTTATGTCCCTTTAAAAGACAGATGACTCGGTATGTAGCTCAGCAGGTGCCTCAAAGGCATAGAGCCCCAGATTAGATCTCCAGCAATACACACACACACACACACACACACACACACACACACACACACACCTAAAAGCGTAAAAGAAACTTTACTAGCATTGGCATCATTGCTGCCAGCACACTGCCAGCGCCAACCAAGCTATGGCGCTGATCTCCAGAAACATAATGGCACAGTAACTCAGCCCTGATGGAGTATGTAGAGACAACGCCTCACTCCAGTCTTCACATAACACTACCTGGCCGCAGTTCCAACTCAAGGCTGCCTTGTGGCCCAAGTTCTTGTAAATGGACTCATTTTAAACAGCAGGATAATTCTCCCCCACCCCCAGTGCAGCCAGGGGCTCATATCCTCAGCAAGCTAATCCAAAAATCAATGCAGAGACAGACACAATGTGATAACCAAGTTCAACTTTCCTTCTAAATAAATTAAACCATCAAGATCAAGCTCATTGTCTGACTCTTCCCTCCTCTAGAGTATCCTTTCCTAGAAGAGTCCTGTACCCCAAGAAGAAAAAAACTGCCCCTTCTTTACAAATAAAAAATAAGCTTAGAAAAAAATAAGCTTAGAAACAGGACTCACGATTTGTGAAACCAAAGGTATGAAAACATAGGGCTCCCTGTTCAAACTATGTTACATGTTTCAGTCAGGAAAAGCAGCACGTTAAAGCAGGTGTGAGGCCTCCATGGCCATGAGGCCTGCAAGGCCAGCCCTGCGCAGAGCAGCGCAGTGACCTGCCCAGGTCCACAGAGCTCCCGCATGCCCTGCTGGGGACTAGAACAAGGAGAGTTGATCCCAGCTCCGAGACTCCAGGCCACCATCTGCTGCGATCGGCACACAATGTCTCACCTCCTTCAGGTATGTTCCTTCTTGGCCAACACCAGGAGGACAGAATAGCTCAAACTCTAGTCAGGAATCACAAAATAGCCTTAGTCAAATCTCACATGTGGACACAGTGCTACTGAGGCAGTCTGAAAAATCAAAATGTACCACTATGGAAAAAGCAAAAGGCTCATTCATAAATGAAAAAAGCCCTGGTGAAAAAAGAGGAATAGGAAAAATTAATTCATCTGTGTTCCTAAGGAATAGTCACATCCCTTTTGAAATTTTGTCTCCACTGCCTCAAAGAAAGGCATGCTCCATGTTCTAAAGGGTTCCAAGAAATGTGACCTCAACATTCATAGGAAGTTGAATCTACTCTTCCTCTGAAATGCTTTTCCGGTTGCTGAGACACTATGAAGTTTTGGAATCTAATCCTTCCCAGACATAGTTCCTAAACATCATTCTGCTCTAGCTCAGACTTGCTGATGTTTATTTTGCTAACATCCCAAATTAGACAGACTTGGAATTGAAGCTTGATATGTTGCTATTATTTGAGGAATTTACAAAAATCTCTTAGATTATGATCAAGAAAAGTAATATGTGGTAAGTCAGCATTCAATAAACATTTTTTCTTCATTTTATTTCCACCCTATTCTTTTCTCATAGCACCTGCATGGTTAAGCTTGGTAAACTTCTTTTTATAGGAAGTATGAATTTATTTCAGATACTAATAAGTAACTAACAATAATTCAATAAATAAAAACTATAAAAATAATGATCATATGTCCAATTTTCCCAGGACAATCCAGGTAGACACTTATTGCTTTTATTAATAGTCATCTTTGATCCTCAAAAGTGTCCCATTTTGGATATCACATTTTATAATTACTGCCTCCAAAATGCATTTGCATAATTTCAAAAAATATCTAGTCCCGCTATTACAGATAGGCTCTATTTTTCCAAAACCTATTTTTAATGATGGGTTTGCCAAATCAAACAGGGAAATGACACTAATTCATTAACAAATTTTTAGCTAGCACTCATTTCTATAACCTTCATGAGGAATGCAAGGTCAACAAAAATGATACACATAGTCCCTATTACTAGTTTCCTTGTTTTCTCCTATCACTTTCTCAGGACTGGAAACATGAAGAACCATGTTTTCATACTGAACTAAACTAAGAGCCTTCAGTTTTTCCTTACAGGAATAAGTGTTCCCTTTCTTCTACCATCGGACATTCCTCAATGTGTGCATCTCAGAGCACAACTCAGGCGCCCAGCGACCACTGCACAGTGAGGCCCTGGCCAGCAGCCTCTGCCGGTGCCTCTCCCTCTCCCACCTCCCACAATGCTCCTTGGTGCCCTGACGGAGCACCCACCATCACGCTGGAAAATAAAGGCATATTTGTGTCCCCAGCTCCTCAATGGGAGTTAAAAACCTCACTCAATATTAATTGGAATTTGTAAAATACTATCTGTGTGATAAATGCTATGTTCTTTAATCTTTAGAAATACCTTGTTGAATATTTTAAAATTTAAAATTTAAAAATTAAAAAAAAACACACAGAGGCTGAGAGAGGAGGAAAAACTAGCCATGTTTACTCAGCTTACAGGAACAGAAGCAGGATGTGGTCTGAACTTGGGTGCATGTTCGGAGCTGTGTAGTGTTCTTTATCTCAGGGCCTGAACATACAAAGAATACATACATCCAAACATCAGGCACAGAAATGTTCAGAATGATTTAATTATTAACATGTTCACAGTGTATACTGTAGCATAGGAAACAAGTTTTAAAATATTGTATGGAAACCAATAAAAATGTGGTTTTCTAAATCTGTTGTTTTAAATCTGCTTGGTGCTTGGACACACATCTGACAAATAGCAGCCAATTAGTGAACATTTGTGAAAGGGAGGAGCACACCATGTTGAGGTTACAGCCTTGGAGATTTTGTTTTGGTTTGTCTTATTCTTTTCATTGTCAGGCTGAGCTCTCTGTTTAAAATAAATACTCTAAACCCCAACCCGAGACCCCCATCAGGGTCAAATGACCTTCAATGCACCTAAATGTGTGAACCTCAGGAGGATTTGGGGGACTAGGCCAGACAGGCAAGAGCCTACCAAACACCTAAATAAGAAGCCAGGAACCTAATGCCTGTCAGAAAGAGGCTGAACACAGAAGACATCTTCTCCACCCAGAACTCAGGGAGCAAGACAGCAATGGGGACGTGGAGTCCAGAGTGACAAGAGTGATATTTTTAGCATCCTCTGAGAGTCCCTTCCAGTGTGTCTGGCTGGGTGAGGGAAATAAAAAATTATGCATCTGAAGTAAGGAGGAGAAGGAAATAAAACATGCTATGTGTTTCCTGTTTTGGTTTTGTCTTTCTCTTACAACGTAGGAAAGATACTGGTCTGTTTGTTCAATGTCATCTCTGAGTTCTCGGAACCGATTTGGAGTGAGTGGAGGAATCTCCATTGGAAGGAACCTGTTGACCTTCGTTGGTGAGGAAGGCATCAGTCCGTGACCTACCAAAGCTACCTGCGAAGCGAGGAGCTTTCTGAAGGTCTGATGAGTGTCTGGCTTTGGAATTTCAAAGCTGAGCACCTTTTCTCTGAAAGTCATGTGCAGGAAGCGTGCATCAAAGTCTAGAGCCTAAAACACAGATTCCCAACTCTTACCACACCTGTTTCACCTTCACTTCTGGATTGGAGCCCAGAAACCCAGATCTTTAAAAACACTCCTTACATGATTCTTAAGCTCACAGACATTTGAGAAGAAACCACTGGCTCTAACACTTCACATTTATAAGAGAAAACTGCTATTATCTATTTGTGAATTCAGTTCCTAAAACTCCCTAAATTTCATCATCATTGCTATTTTCTCCTACAGTTTACCAGGAGATCTGAGATGCTACAGAAAGCCGTTAATAACTAGATAAATAGAAGACATCTGCACTTAAATACCAAGTTTTGACTTATTATTGATGATAACCATGCATAATTTCTTTCTGTCCATTCCAGTGTCTCTGTAATACAGAAAGAGGAACAAAATAGCAACATCTCACATGCACTGTGAGAAGAATTCAATGTGATTTGCATTTCCCGATCATAACTATGTTTAAAATTCCCTTCCCTCATCATCTTTATGTACACTTCACTCCTTGTGCCTAACACTCGGGCAGCACTGTGCTCTTCAACAGTCAAGTTGGAGGCCTGCATCATTAATTGCTGTGCTCCCGAGTCCTCCAGGATAAAGCAGCATCAATCCTGCACACGGGAATGACAAACACACACCTGGCCAGGAGATGGATCCATACAGCGGCCTTTCTCTCCCAGCTGCAGCCACTCAGACGGTGGGAAAACGTCTGTCTGGCACAAAGCGCAGCTGTACTGCCTCCCTGAGCTACATGGAAACCCAGCTTTTAACAAATCTGACATAGAAAACCACAGGTTTAGCATAAAGATAACAGAAAATTATCTTGATGAAGAAATTATGCAACTTGTAAATCTAATAAAAATACACTTCCTATGCAGTAAGGTTTTCGGATGCCTTTTAAATTTTTCTGTAAGAAATACAGGGACAATTCATATTCTGTCCATGAATTTTTAGCAACTCCTCCACTGTAATTTCACAGGTAGAAGGCTGGCTCTGTCTTCTCCTTCCAGAGAAGGATGCTTTTCTTTACCCCTTAGCTTTCTGCATCGCCTCTGGAAACTCAGCAATCAGAGAAAAGCCACAAAGAAATCTTAATCTCCAAGCATGGGAGAACAGGAGCCTTCATACCTCTCATTTCCTCTACTGTAGGGAAGGATGTGCTGTCTGTAGCTGCGTCCTATAACCGTGAGGCAAGAAGTAGGACGAGAGAGAAAGCCAGTGCATTCATGTTGACAGAAAAGAAAGACAAAAAGAACCTAGAAACTTGACGTTCTCATGGAAAAGTTGAACCAGTTTGAAAAACTTCCTGTGTTAAAGAGAAAAATCAGAAAATATTACTCATAATCATGTGTTTGGCCCAAAGAGCCATAGTGAATGTGGCCCTTGTGAATTTCCTGACCTTATCTCCCACTACGTTTTCGCTCTTTGATTTAACTTTCTAATCCAATAAACACCTGGGGGCCAGGTAGAGAGGCTGCAGTGAGGTCAAGACCGGACTGAACTGCATAGAGAGATCTTATGTCAAAAAGTAAACGAAGAAATGAACAAAAACAGAGGAACAAACATACTCCTTGGTCTTCACTCAACGCGCAAGGGCCGCGGCTACCCCAGCCTTCTGTCTGCGCGATAGCATCTGCCATCGACCTCCTCCCGCTGAAGATCCATCTTCTGGCCAGGTGTGTGTTCGTCATTCCCGTGTGCAGGTAGAAGTCACCACCTTCCTTCCCCTCCACTGCCAGCAGGGTGCAGGGTGCTCTCCTTTCACTGAGGACTTTCTGCCACCCTGTGTCACACTGCAGCAGCTGCCCCGACTCCGGTGTGCCTGTGCTTATCTAGAACTTTAAAAATTAATATAGATCCTATTATGGCTGTGTCTAGATGTCCCCCAAAGCTTCATGAAGTTGGAGGTGGAGCGTCTCAGGGGTCCCTGGAACTAAGGGTGCGTGATAATTGGATTAGTCCACGGATTGGTTCAGCATTGATCTGGGTGTGGGGGATGGGAAGGCCCAGGCTGAGTAAAGGGTAGTCACCCGGATGCGATAAAAAGGAAAGAGACTCTGCTCCTGCCACTTCACCGCCTCACTGCCTTGCCGCCAGGCCGCTCCGCCCCGCCGTGGACTGCTTCTCCTCCGTGACACCTCTCTGCCACACCACTCTTCCTTGGAGCCAGCCTACTATGGATAGAAATCTCTACGGACTGCGAGCTGAATAAACCTTTCCTCCTTTGACTGTGCTATCAGTATTTTGTCCCCTCAAAGAGAAAGTAACCAAGACAGATTCCCTGTTTCCCCTGCACACCCAAGGTTCACAGAAAATGTCCATTTAATCCTCGCAGGATTTTTCTGAACCATAAAAAAAAAATCAGCATTTAAAAGAAAAACATTTTATTTATGTCATAACTCCAAGACTTGAGGCATCTTGTACATTAAGTAAACCATTACCCAAATCAGCAATCATATAAAGCTATAAAGAATAAAGATGTTAATGGTTCCCCTTTCCGCAAGCTCTGAGCTGCTTGAGTAAGTGCAGATTCTGGGGACAATGGGCTGCCAGAGACCTTTCGGAATAGAGAAAAGGACCACAGTCTTTGTTCTCCAAAGTCAGTCTCTCCAATCAAACAATGGCCTCAAAACAGAAATGGTGACACAGGTAATCCAAGACACTCAACTTGTTGACTTCTGCTCATTGACTCAACAGGAAATTCCACAACTCTATAAAAAGCCCTGAACTCCTTCAGTGTAGCATGAAGACTATAGGTAGGTCAGTTAAAATATGCGTTATCTTACACCATTACTTCCGTGTTTGTGCTAACAGCATCTAAAATCTACTCTTAGCAATTACCTTGAATACAGTACAGTATTATTAACTACAGTCTTTAGGCTGCACATAAGAGCTCTAGATTTATTGCCTTACAGATCTGCCACTTCGTGTTCTCAGCCTCACATCTCCGGCAAAGGGCTATTGTAACTGAACACTAAATTAAACACAAGCTTCTCCGTGCTTAAAACCAGAAAGGGTAATTTATCTTATCATATGCATAATCAGGAGAGAGAATCCTTTGTTGAAAAAAGAGTAGATTCTAAGGAAATTTACCCCTTGTGTCATGACATAATTGATGCTGCAAAATATTTCACAGAAGTTTTCACCAGCAGAAGGATTGAAACTCCACAATCTCTTCCAAGACCACTTGATAAAATACTCCTATTTAAATAACTTCAGCACCAGTTAGAGACAGAATCATGGATTTGTTTTTTTATTTAAATTATAAACTGTGGGACCAGAGATGTAGCTCAGTGGTTCCAGCACCTGCCTGGCAAGTGCAAAGTCCTGAGTTTGATTCCTGGTACCAAATAAATAAAATAGATTATAAGCTTGGAACTTAATTTTAAAAATTAGCATTAGGTTCTAACCAATTTTCTTACTTTAAAAAAATGGATAAATGATACAAAATTAGCTACTTTAAATTAACTTAAATATCAATATCAAAGCAGATGCTCACTCAGCTTTTGAAACAAAATAATGTCAACTACTTCACACTATTCTGATGGCTCTCACAAGAAATCTCCTTGTTATTTGACTTCAGAAAGTCACATATGAAGGACAAACCCCACTGCTCACACTCAGCCCTGATAAAAAACTAGAGGCACAAAATTTAACGAAGAGAAGATATTTTGTATGTAAAGAGGAAAAAGGAGGAGGAGAGAGGAAGACACACGGTTATTCTGACAAGAAAGAATCAAGGTAGAGGGCTCCGGAAAGATGGGCCCTTAGTTCTCAGCTGCTTCTTTAGGAGTCAGGGGCCCTGCCCCCACCTGCAACTTCCTACAACTAGCTCAGTTTCTGGGAACCTCCTTCTAATATTATTTCTTCTGGTGGCCCATGAGCAGCTTTCTCCTGTTTACTTGCTCCTGATCTCCTTAGCTATCTCTGGGGTGGCTGGCAGGTTGGCAAGGGCTGCCTCGTTCTTGGTTATCATAGTAAGGGGTTGTGTGGTGTCTACTGTCATGCTATATTGACTTGAGTGTGGATAATACGGTGAAATAACAGTGAGATAACACAGTGAACCTAGAGTGAATATATGTGTGTGTCGGTGCACAGTGTGAGTAAGAGCTTTCACCCCAGTCAGCTCCCTGCCTGCCTCCCTGAACTCCTGCCTTGACTGGGATGAAGAGGGACAGCCGTCTCCACTTGGCTTTATGCACTTGGCTCCCCACCTGTCAGCTTTTTCTCTGGTCCTTTGTATGAATATCAAGATCATTTGGTGCTTTTCTTCATCTGTTTTGTTCGTTTTTCCTTTGTCCCCTGTCTTGCACTACTTCTCAGGGAATTTCTCCAGAAAAGTTTTAAGTCTTTCTAGTCAGGTTTAGTCAGAAGATCTAATAAGGCTCTTGTACCTTTTTTCTTGTCTACAGACCCCTGTACCTACAAGAAGTTCCTTGTCTCATCTTGTAATAGAAAACCATCTCATTCCCTGTGGTTTCCTTTTTCTGGTCTCACTAGATGTAGGCCTACACTACTACAGGCCTCTACAGAACTGCTCCTCAGAAATGCTTTCAAAGTCTGGGCCTTTAGCTCAGTGGTTCCAGCGCCTGTCTTGCAAGTGCAAGGGCCCAGGTTCCATCCCCAATAACCTCATACAACAATGTTGGACATGGAGACTCACATGCACCAGCAATCAGTACCACATGCCACAGTGCCAGGCATGGTGGCTCATGTCTGTAAACCCAGTACTTGGGAGACAGAGGCAGGAGGATTGTTGAGTTCAAGGCTGAGCTCAGGGCCAGCTTGAACTACAAAGTGAGACACTGTGTAAAAAAAAAAGTAACACTTTCAAAGAGACTGGCTGAGCCCACAAATTCACCTTGACATATAAGAATTTTATATAAGAATATAAGAATTCTTCATAATATAAGAATTTTTCTCTAAGAAATGATGTTAAATTTCCTTCTTTCTTTATTTCTTTTATTTTTCTCTCTTATCTTATTGCTGTGACTAATGCTTCCAGAACTGGATTGAACAGGAGTGGTGATAGGGCACAACCTTATCCTGTTCCTGATCTTAGTGTGAAAGGTTTCAGTTTTTAACCATTTAGTATCACGTTGGCTGTTGGATTTTCATACATAGCTGCCATCAGGTTTACATAAAGACCATCAATTTCCTGTAGGATTTTAGTAATGAACGGGTGTTGGATTTTGTCAAATGCTTTTTCTGCATCTATTGAAATAATCATAGAGTTTTTGTCCTTGATTCTGTTAATATAGAATATTATACTCATTTATTTATGTATGTCAAACTATCCTTGCATTCTCCACCATTGGTGGGAATGCCAACCAGTACAATGACTGTGGAAATCAGTATAGAGATTATTCAAAAAACTAGAATTAGGGGTGCATTTGACCCTCTTCTATTTCCCTGCTAGATATATTAATAAAAGAATTAAAAGCATCATACCATGGCAACATATGTGCACCCATATTTATAGCAGCACCGTTTGTCACAGCTAAGTCTTTGAAACAGCCTAAATGCCCACACAGGAGACTAGATAAAGAAGATATCAACCATAAGGAACAATAAATTAGAGATATTTATTTGTTTATGGATGTACCTTAAGGATATACTCATAAGTGAAATAAATAGGACACAGATGTATAAATACCACATTACTTATTTAATGTGAGAAACTGAAGGTGTAATTGAGGTCCAAAATGTGTGGTAAGTATTGTGAAACAGAGAGAAAATGTTTAAAGGGGAAATGGCACTGGCAGAAACTGCAGGGGAAAGCAAAGAAGGAAAGAAAAAAATGTAAAAGGAAAAAGGGAAAAATGGAAACAAAGCTTAAATACACATCATATATATATATATATATACATACATACATACATACACACACATATATATGGGTAGCCACACACACACACACACACACACACACACACACACAAACATGGTGGAGAGGCTGAAGGGAGGTTAGGGGAATAGAAAAAAAATAAGAATCAAGACATATCATGTACAGGTTTAAATTCGCAATGAAGAGTGTGATCATAATGTATTCCTAAGACAAACCAATAACCTCAATAAAGGAGAAAAACATGAATTTCCCTCCTTCAATCTGCTTGGTGTCACACTTGAAAGGAGCAGTATCTGAGTTCACTTGCCGCTTGTTAGTTGTCCCTGGCAACCACCTTTAGCCATTTTTCTCTCAGAGTCTTGCATCAGGAAATTGCATATAATTTTAATTGGCTTTATTTTACCAGCCAAATATGAAATGTAATAAAGATACCTATTTTGAATTGATAAGTTTGGATTGAATTGAACTATACAGAAACTTTAGTTTCAGTTGGCAAGTATATTGGAACCTATTGTAAGCAGGCAGATTTCATTTTATGAAGCCAACAAATAAATATATGAGATTATGCAGAGAACCCAAAGAGTCCATGCAAGGTTTAATGGATCCACGGCATTCTATCATACTCCTTAAAATCTTTCTTCTGCTTCAAAAGAGACAGAGTTATATGTAGAAGAAATACAAATGTACGTTCCCCACGTTTTAGTACAAAAGGTGATGAGTCCTGGGAGACCGGCTTTTCAGGCTTGGTACCTCTGAGGAAGGATGATGCATTTCAGGGTCACCTACATGTCCTGCCTCTTCCCTGGGGAGGGCCAGTGACTGTCTCCAGCAGCAGCAGGCACACCCCATCATTTCACCCCCAAGCCAGAGCTAATGCTCTTTAAAAGCAAACATTGCAAGTATATATTTTAGGCTTACAACTTAACTTCATTTTGCAAACTGGACCTGGAAATATGACTAACCCACCATTATGGCTACAATTCGATTTTAAGATATCTCTATCACTTCAATAACCACTTGTAGTTTCCTGTCTTAGCATTTATCAAATAAGATCCTCCCAAGGGAGAACTGTAATGGCCTCCAGCCCATCCTTCTTTGCAGGCCCTAGAGCAAAAGTCAGTAGATGACTGCTGCTTATGTAATGTTGGGATGTCCATATTCCAGTAGTTACAGTCCAGGGCAGACTGGGATCATTTGGTTAAAACCCTGCCTCCTACATCTAGCCATTCCTACTATTTATATCTCTAGACTTTATTAACTTGTGCTCCCCATGACAACACTGTTAGGAAAGTTTATAAAACTAACCTAATGGCTTTCAAAACTCTCCGTTTGGCAATCATTTTATTTGTTTGTTCAATCAGATGTTTCAAATCAGTTCCCTTCCTTGTGCCCCACATTCAATCCTGCGTCTTCCTTCTAGCAAACAGTACTACTCCCTGAAGGACAAGAAGACAGAAGGTCAGTATCTCTCCTAAAATGCTCATACCAAAAGAACCAACCACTTACTCAACACATCCTTCTCTCTTCCCTGCATCTCCCTCTGAGAAAAAACATTCCACCTCCCATTCACAACCTATAAACCTGCTTAAAATCCATCTAATCTAACTGCTCTGCCTTCGATTTCTCACTCCCTTTGTTCCCTCATAGCAGTGAAATCTTAAAGCAGTATGAAACACCAGTGACAAATGTCCATGAATACCAGCCCTCTCCTTATGGAGTAACTTGTTTCAGTAACTCGCTCACACTGATACGATACATCTCACCTTTGTTACAGCAGTCATCGAAGAGAACACTGATACCAAATACACCCCGGAGCTTATAATTTAACTGTAATGTGTAAGGATCATGGAAAGTGTTTTGTCACGTGAAGAATGGATTGCCACTCAGAAAAATCTCCCTCAGATACCCTTCTTCCCTAGACTCTCTCTTTCACCCCTGGCTGCTGTATTTTGCCTCAAGGTCTCGTCACAAAGTGCTGCGACTTTCTTCTTTCTCCTTCATTTATCTTGATGGGTAAATATTTTTCTTCAATATAAGACACAGATCAGCCAAGTTCCAACAGCAACTTATTGATTAGAAATATTTTTTTACCTTGCAAAGTTCTCATGAGTTGCTAAGAAGACCAAATGTTCTTTGTTACTCAAAACCTCCTCTGACTCCAGCCACCAAAGATGTGCCATTCAACTTTTCTTGCATACTCCGTTTCTCCAGAGAATACATGTCCTCTTCTTGCTTTCCGACTACCTAACTGTCCTCAATCATCTTCCCAATTCTCAATTCAAACAGCTTCCTTCAACTTCACCAACTACCTCTCACCTAACAAAACCAATGGGTTTGTGAATTTTTAATTTTTTTATCAAATTATTCTCAAATTATTTTGAACCTTCTGTTCTAAATTCTTAACTTTGTGGGGAGTATAATTCTAAGAGTGAAGCGTAAAGGAAGACAATCTTTTGGTTCATATCCAACTTGCTTACTTGGAAATTGTACAGCCCTGTTTAACTACCAGGGCCTCCTTTTATATGTTATAATTTAGAGGAAATGCTCTCTGTTTCACTGGAGTGTTATAAAAATAAAGCAAGTTAAGACATCAAAGCTACTACATAGTGACAAAAGTTGATAGATGATTAATCTCCTTTCTCTCACCCGAAGTGACAATGTGCTATTATTCTCCCCTTCTTCCTTTCCTTGTTTTTTACTGATTTTGCCTCTACCTATATGTTCAATTGAGCATACACCAAGCTAGTCAAGTCCGTGTACTCCTGCTTTTCCTCTCTCCCTCTTCATCTTGTACTGCTTTCTCTTTGCCTTCTTCTTCCTCCTCCTCTTTTTCATCTCTCAAAACTCACCAGCCTCAACAAATAACCTTTCTTCTGTGTTTCTGAGCCTTCTTCATCTCTTATTTCCATGTCTAAAAATAGTCATATCTCTGATAGATACTCCTCTCCAGACACAGGTTCCTCTACAAATAACGCCATTATTCTAGTGAGTGAAATTCCTCCAAAATGTCCACAATGCCCAGAAGATGGAGTCCACAGGCAGCTAGCTGGCCACATCAAGGTTAAGCCCACTACAATCAGCTTCCACCTACACTGTACCTGCCCTGGGGCTGAGGAATACCAGGTGAACCCCGCAGCTCAGACTTTAATCTTGCAGGTCCCCTTATGGTTCCTGAGAACCCTCTTTCTGCCCTTCCACACCTTGAAGCTCAAGTTTCTTTGAACACTAAACAAATTCTACTTCTTGCTGGATTCTTCTTCAGTTGCCCCAGTCATTCCCTGCAATTCACGTTGCTTACTTTGCATTCATTTTCTTAGATATTTGGTGAAGGAAATCAGGGACCACACTAGGAGAGCAGGAAAAATTAAGTAAGGTGAAGCCTGTCCTGTGCCCTGGACTGAGGCTTACACTACGTTCCCAAGAGGTAGATACTATTGTTGTGTGTTCCACAGCTCCAGGTTGAGAAGGTTCATATTTGTCATATTTGGAAATCAGTGGATGTTGCTCTTCTTTTCATTCTATTACAAATTCCCACAGTACTTAAAATGGTTTGTGCCTAAAATTTCTCGTAACAGAATCACACAGCTCCTCACAAGCTATTTTCTCTGTGTTCTTCTCATTGAGGCTGTCAGCATTCAGCCAAGTGAGAGGCTGGGTCTCCAACTTTCGTCCATAAAGCTGTCACTACAATCCTCATGGACAATTTGTCGTGACATGCCCACAGGCACATCAAGAAGAAATACAGAGAAGTGTCATAGTCAAATACTTGGTGACAATTTATTCTGCTTCCACTATGGCTGTAATTGTAATGAGCGCCCTGCACATTCTCGTGTGGGACCTGCAGTCCATTAGAGAATGTTGCTGTATACACTGCGTTGGCTCTTGCCTGTCACACTGCAGTTTGCTGACAAAATGAAAACCAGGACATATTTCCCCAAAGTGAACAGAGGTAAAAAGGTGCAAACTTTTGTAAATGACTCACAAAATGAACACCATAGCCCATGCACACTTTTTTAAAGGAAGAACTGCCCCAAAATGAAAAAGTGAAGTTATTTCATATCTTCAAACTACTAAAACTTCCTTTCCAGCCCAACTGCTGTCCGAATTCTCTCAAAAACCACATCTCTCTAACAATGGTGATTCTGAATAAAATGGTATTTCATACTTCTTATTTATAAATTTTTCTTCTAAGAGATTTTGACAATTTAGCAAGAAAGTGAGTGCCTGTAAGGTAATTTTTATGAATGCATTGTAGTCTGCTTTGTATCTAGGCTGTAGATTCTCTGAACCAACTAAAATATATTCTTTCATTGGAGGGCTCCCTTTTGCAAAGTTTACAAAGGAGAATATAGAAAATAATAAAGTAAAATAAAATAGTTTCACAAAATGAACCCCTAAAAAAATCTCAGGAAAGGTTTAACAGAAGAATTCATATGAGTGTATAGAGCTTAGGTTTAATTTGCTTCACACCCACAAAACAATTTACTGCAATAATTATATGTATGTTACAGAAACCGTGCCCTCCCAGAGAAGAAACCCTTCCAAATGAATGTGTCTGCGTTGTCACCATGACAACTTTTACTTCTTCCATGTAAGAAATCTATTAGCTGCCTGAAACAATATAAAAGGAAGGCATACTGTGAAAGAAGAAACAGCATTTGGTTCATCTTTAAATTGATATTGCAGAAAAAAATACAGAAACCTGAGAAAATGATTTCATTAGCATTCATGGCACAGAAATGCTGATCCAGGTAATATTACCTGCCAACACCTTTTCCAGGAACACCAGGAGAAATAGCTTTCTATTGTGATTATAGAAGATCATGTTGCCCAGTAAAATACAGGTTGTAGGTTCTGTCTTGCTGATGTGACTACCTCTGGTGGTACATGGGAACTTTCATTCTACATTAGAGGTTGCTGGGATTCTTAGTGAATATATTATTTTGAGCCGGTTAAATTGCCCCATCTCTGATGTCAATAACATAGACGATGATTGTTCCAGAGATGTGCATCTCTATTTCCACATTTCTGTATCGGTGATTCTCTCCAAATTAAATATTGAATAAAAATAAATAAAACACACCTGGTGTCAAATAGCTTATCAAAGCAACTGAAATAAAAATGTTTCTGTAATAACTTCGTTTTACATAGAACAACCTTAGTTAAATAAAACTGACCTCTCTAGTGAGATCCTCATTTTGAGTAAAGGCTTGTATATGTGTTGAGTGGAGCAGATCCAATCCCCCAGGCCTGATACACAGGTGCACTCAGTGCCGAATAAATCACCTTCATGTGAGGTGAGGCACCCGACATTACTCTAATATATCTGTTACTCACATTATCTGTACAAGACAGTAAGACAAGGTCTCACTCAGTTGCTCAGGTGAGATTCAACTTGTAATCTTCCTGTCTCGGCCTCCCAGACTACTAGAATTAGAGGTGCATGCCACCTGGTGCGTGCCTGGCTCCTAATCCGCATATTTGTATTTCTCTTTCTATATAAAACATAAATCATAGAACAGAGAAGGCTATGGTTTATGCTACATTTTTAATAGATGACAGAATTAGGTTCAGAATATAGATTTTCAGATACTTTGAATAGCCTTTTTTTTAAAAGCTATTCCTCATCTTTCTAGTCTGCCAGGTCACACACTGCTTTTGTTTTGAGACTTAATGGCAACCCTGACCCTGTGACAAATCCTCCATCTGGACCTCCAGGGCACTATCTGCCACTGCATGCTGTCATGGAAGACCTAACTTCCTGTTCCCTTCCGGAAGCGGAAGTGTTCCCTTCCGGAAGCAGACGTGTTTCCTCATCGCAGCTTAGGGGCTTCACAGAAGATGAACTGCAGCCTCTCACGTGCCCTTTGCCTGGCCTGTACCCAGTCAGTCACGCTGGGTGTCTGTATATGACCTCCCAGGAGACATTCCTTCAGAGCTGGGTTCCTAGGTGCCCAGAACCCCACTGCAGCATGACTGGCATATATGACTGATTAGGAAACTTTTCCAGCTAACAATTCACCCAACAAGAGACTCTTTGCAACTCAGTCATTCAGACATACACACAGTTTATTTTCTAACCGGGCAAGAGTTCACACAGAACATCCATGCCTTTCTACTTAATATCTCAAGGTAAACGACGACTTTTTAAAAATTATATAAAAGAAAGAAAGCTGTCATTTAGTATTATTTCCCTTAAAAAAATCCTTAACACCAAGGGTACTGCAGTCTCTGGCTTGCTGTTGGAGTCAATAAAATCTCTGAGGTCTTAGACTTTCCACAGAAAGACAGTAAGCGACAGGCACTTAAAATTCAGATTGCCCGATTGAGGGAGCACCGTACCCAAAGGTATGAGAACTCAAGGGAGATGGGGAATGTCACACCGCCTCAGTTTCTTCATCTATAGAACTGAAGTAATCACAGGTTCCATCCAAGAAGGTTATCATGAAGATTTCAAACTGAATAAAATACATGCTTACACCCAAATGGCCATGTGCATGTCTATTTATGCAGGTGCATATGTCGTAGTGCCTGGAACCTGATTTTGTTGCTGTTCTTATCAGGCTGAGGGGAAAGTCTGTTCTTCCTCTTACCTCCTACATCACTCACATCTCTACAGAGGCTCAGTAAGTGTAGTTTATTTTAAAGCACAAAAGATCAAGAACTCCCCACTCGCTAAAATTACCACACTTTCTGCAAAGCTTATTCCAACACCTACAACTGCTATTAAGTTTACAAAAATGTTCCAATACTCTGTACACAAGTAAGTATAATTAAGATTCTAATACTCTGAATTCTCTTAAAAAGGACATTAAAATACAGGCTAAAATGTTAGCTTGCCAAATGAGAAAGTTTTGATTGCAGAGCATCTCATGCAGCAGGATGTGAGCAAGTGTCTTGGGAAGAGGAACTGTAAAGAGAGTCACAATACTGTCCCTTCACTATGTGGGAGGATAGTGGGATTTTTTTTCAGAGTAATGTGTTAATAACAAAATTTCTTACAAATGTATGTACATATATACTTATAATTTCACTTTTCACAGCTTTTCCTAAAATTATTGGTATTGTAAATTTAGATATAAGAATTATAAGGGTTTTTTAAAAAGCTGTTGATAAGCTAAAAGTATACTAACAGTTCACATATATAATATTTGGTATAAATACACAATAAAGTTTTCTAAATATCCAAAAATAAAATGTAGAGGATAATGAATAGAGTTGTACAGAGTCTATTGTGAAAGAAGAACAAGCAGAAAATAAAGAAGAAAGGCCAAGGATTTAGCTCAGCAGTTCTGCTCCTGCCTTGTAAGCACAAGGTCCCAAGTTTGATCCCCAGTAACCACATACAATAATGCCGGGTGTAGTGACTCACACCCACCAGCAATCAGTACCACACACTACAATGCTGGGTGTGGTGGCTCATGGCTGTAATCCAGCACTCAAAAGACAGAGGCAAGAGGATTGCTGTGAGTTTGAGGCTCACCTGGGCTACATAGTGAGCTCAGGGCCAGCCTAAACTACAAAGTGCAACCCTATCTCATAAAAAAGAAAGGAAAATAAGTCCTACAGCTACAGAAGATGAAAATTATTATACTGATATAGTGAAAACAAATCAGATATACAGCAGGATAAAAGATTTTGCATATCTTATCTAAAATGCATTTATATTGCATTCGCTAGGTTTAAAACACTGTTCTAAGCACTTTGCAAATGCTAATTTCATCTTCACATTAATCCTGTAAAGGGACAGATTTCACAGTTAAAGACAACACTGCACAGAAAGGAGAGGAAACCTGCCCAGTGTCACACAGCCAGGGAGCCAGACTGGCAAGAGTTGAACTCAGTCTTCTGGCATCTGACTCCATACTCTGAATCACTGAGTTTTTCCCCCTCATATTTAACTATCAATCTTTTCTTAAAAAATAAAAAAATTATACTATGAGTTTTTATTATCTTTATTATAACCAAAGTGATTTTAGTTGTGTGACAGGATATATAAAGGATAGCATTTTCTGAGGCATTTGGTTAATGAAAAATGTCTTTAAGGGGAATAACCAGTAGAAATATACAGAATTTGTATTTAAGATTAGTTTTCACGAACAGAATATACAGTTTCCTCTCAAACTTATGCTTTTAAAAAAAAGTAAATTAAATTTGCAACACAGATTTAGATGTTTTCTACCTGGGTTGTAATGTAGGTTACATAGGAATCTGAATCATCCGACTGCCTACACATTATGAATGGAGTAACACACATGTGGCTCCACAATAATTATGAGAGTGGAATCAATCCTGAGGCCAGCTTCTGCCTAGAGCTAGTCTGAACACTATTTCTGGGTTTGGGGGCATTCGGAATCCGATCCATCTCCAGTCACAGTCCTATTGATGTCCTTCAACAAAATATCACTGTCCCATAACCTAACTCATAAACCAAAAACTTAAAGGAAAATTGTGCTTCAAATGATGACAGTGTACTTCTGATATTTAAATACATTTTGTGAGGAACTCCAGTGCTTTGAAATTTTATTTATAGACATCTTTTTTTTTTTTGAAATGCCATATGGTTTCTAAGATAACCTCTCTCTGGAGCATCCACAATTATCATAACCAACACTTTGACACAGTTCAGCTGAATTTCATAAATGATTGTTCATATATTCAGGAAGATCTACAATAAAATTGATTCCTGAACTATGAAAAAAGCAGACTTTCAAAAAGTCTTAACATGCAAGCTGTGCTTCAAATTCAAAACATTTTCAATTCTCTCAAACAGCTCTGAGAATTTGTAAATTACCTGATATTATTTGCTTCCAATTCTAGATTAAGATTTATAGGTGCATATAAGTGCACACCTTTCAAAACAGGAAATATCTTTCTCAATTCTGTCATTGCTCTCAAAACTTTGGTACTCAGGGGACCTCCTCCTAAATCAGCTCACCAAAGGCAAGACCTTCAAAGTGTTTACAAAAGACATTAAAAGTATGTCACTACCTATCAAGAACACAATTTTTCAACAAGTTCTTTGATCTGAATCATTTCCTTTCACTTATAATTACCTAACTTTGTGAAAAGTTCAAATACATTCAAAGTTACCACTTTCAAATTTAAAGGCCACAGGTGTCCTCTGAGAATTAACATTTATGTTGAAATAATTCTGTTGCACTTTGGCTCTGGGGTAGGGTGTTAAAATGGATTCTTCTGGCCTAACTTTAGGCTGGGGTCCTTACAAAGCAAATACCAAACACACTCAAGTTCCAAGACGGTGGTATAATAAAAGCTGTTTGTTCTTTGTCCTGAGTTCCTGATACAAAGCCAACACCCATGATAGTGTTCTTTGCTATTATAAAAACTGCTTTGCATTATACTTGAGTTTACATTAGCGAGGTGATTTATGACTGTAGTCTGGCCAACTTGAGAACGGGGTAGCTAACCAGAAAGCCAACCATGTGATCAGTGGGTTGGAACTTTGATCTCCAAATGCTGCAGAAGGGAAAACATTAGAGGTTGAGCTCAGCCATGTGGCCAATGATTTAATCAGGCTTGCCTTCCAAATGAAAACTGGATTAAAACAGTGAAGGCTGGAGAGCTTCTTGGTTGGGGAACATATTGAGGTGCTGAGAAGGTAGAGTCGGTGCACAGAAGCCTGGCACTTAGCACCCTCTAGACTTTGCTATCTTGAGTTTCTCTTCACTTGGCTGCTCATTTTATATCCCTTATCATAAGACAGAAACTAGAAGTATCTCGGCATCCTTGGGAGTTGGTTCCAGGATCTTTCAAAGATAAAAAGATGTACAGATACTCAGGTTCATTATACAATATTGAATAATATTGCATATAGCCTATGTGCATCCTGCATTTTTAAATCATTCCTAGACTAGTTATTATACCAAATTAATATCAATGCTATGTAAGTGGTATTACACTACATTATAATGACCAGAAAAAAATTCTGTACATTTTCAGAATAGGCATAATTTTTTTTAAAAAGAATATTTCCCATATCCAAATAGCTAAATCCATGAATACAGAACCTGTCTATGCAGAGGGTCAACTGCACCATAGTAATTTATTTCCTGAGTCCTATGTCACTGTTTCTCCATGTTCAAACATGGAGAACTGTGGAAACTCCAAGTTTATAGGCCAGTTGAACAGGCAGTTGGGTAGTTGAGAAACTGAACTTAGAAGTGACATCTGAAGAAGGGCAGACATGTGAGACCAAGCCCCTGAACTTATCACGTCAACACGAACTCAGAGTACTGTCAGAACAGAACTGAACAGTGTGACACGTGGCTCGTGTCAAAATCTTAAAAAGAGGTGGTCGGACCTTTTTCCACAACTCTGACCAGAACACTGAGGAAATCTGAGAAATTGGGAGATGCTGGTCAAGAGGTAATTTCCCTGACCTCCCTGCATATCAGTGTCATGTGTCTTCTAGCACCAGTACTGCCTATACTTGAGGGATGTCAAGAAACAGAGACTGGCTGGTGACCTGACAATGTTCCCAAGAGTGGCCCTTGCACCAAGGACACAGCACAATCATGGAAGGTATGGAGCAAAGAGTGTGGAACTGGGTCAGGTGGGAGCCACTCTTGGAGGAATAGCATCCAAGAGGACCCATGGGGGCAAGATGGCAAGACCAGCATTGTCTTAGGAATAAGGATGGAATCAAAAGTGATCTGCCAAAATAAATTCATTCACTCACACCACAGGAGCGGCACAGGAAGATTTCCAGCACCCCTGTAGGTGGGTCTCCAAAGAACCCACAAAACACTCAGCTCCCTAGAGGTCTCAGAGTCTCAGCTGTGGCAGTCAAGTATAACTTTTCTTACTCTTACCTTAAGCTGTCATTTGCTGGAAAAGCCAGGGGTAGCCTTCAACACCGTAGGAAAAAGTACTAAGTAGTGACACAGACACCAACCAGGCCCTCTTTCCTGCCACTGGCCTGCAGCAACCCAAGTCAAGAAGAAAAAGGGTCCTACTCTACATCACGAAGTTTGGTTACTGCCCTGGACTGAGTAAGACTGCACACAACCAAATGAATTCATTTTTAAATAAAAGATGCCAGAAAAGTCAGGAGATGTGGCTTCTGTTTCATCAAAGAGAATGAGAAGGGGTAATTAAACTCTTTAGAATCATTGCTAAAAATGGCTGGAAATTTTGAAGAAATCTAATCATTCAATGAGAAAAGTATTTTCCCAGAATTTACCAGAATTGCTGGCGTGTATGGAGCTATATTATGTACTACATGCATGTACTCTACACGCTAACCCTACAAACTGCAGGTGCTATTGTTATCACTTTTGTATTTCACTTAAAAAGAAACTGAAAGAGAAATGAAATAACTTCCCTATACTGCTTCTGAGTGAGGGGCACACCACGGATGGTATCAGCCACCAAATCTCACCGAGCGAGCGCAGAGGGGGTAATCCTGTCCATCCTTTGTGCTTACTCTGCCTTTGGATACGACTTTTCAAAAATCAAATGACAAGTTGCGTAATGGTGGTGAAGTCTGAATGGTTCCTTCTGAAGTTCCCCCTGTATGTTCGTGTTCATTAGCTGCTCCCATAACTCGGAACGAGGAGCAGAGTGGCTTGTGGGTGGCCTCTGTCACCCTCACATTTCCCCACCTCTGTCCCAGAGCCGCTTCCACTAACAGGCTTCAGTTTTCCTGTTAACATATCTCAACCTCCCTGTCAAGATGACTTGTCATTCAACTTGATCACAGCAAATCAAAACCAGTGCCTCTAAGTGGTTACCTGATGTACCACTTGACAGAAGAGGAAATATTTACTGAAAGAATACATAATGTACAACTTTCCCCTTACAGCATTAGTTCTACCAAAGTCTCATTTTACAGTAATTTTTAATTATATGCCTCTGGGCTTCAAGTATATTTTATTATTCATTTATTCTTGAAAAATGAAAGGAAGTCTGACATGTCTTGCATATATGCATAGTATTGTTTTTCTACTGTGGTACAGTAGAACAGTTGTGGGTATCATCTGTTATCATTTTGTCATGATTATTGTTATTATTATTATTATCCTCCCTATAGCCTCAAATTGCCATGGCAACAATGGCCTGGGGGAGGGGTTTACAATGCATTCGAAACACTACAAGATTTATTGTGTTTTGGGACTATGGGCTCCCCTCAGGACATCAAAGCTGTCTGCACCTACCTCTATACACATTTCCCTCTCCCCTCCATGCCCCCAATGTGAACCTTGTGTGCAGTCTGCACACAACTGGGAATCTTTCAAATGAATGACTTCACAGTGTCCAACACATACAGGGGTTTTTACTATTGCCTTCAATTACCTCATATCCCAAGGATCATAATAAATGAAGCGCTGGGAATAATGAAATAATAAATTTTCATTTAGAAGGAACTGTGATCTCAATATTCTTCAAATATATTATCATTCTCACTCTTAAACTCTTAGGACATGGGTGCTACTGCCCTTAATGTCCCCAGGACTGTCAACTAGATTAAATCTTCAGTCTTTACTGATGTAAATTCTTAACTCAAGGCAGTATAAGACATTCTTTGAAAAACAATAGGTGATAGATGAAAACGGTTTGAGAGGTCGCTTTTTAGAACTGTATTAGCAATTGACCTCCTAATTATTTTTTTTTTTTTACCAGATTGAAAGTTCCTTGAGATTATGTACCGAACAAACACAGTGCTACAGAGCAGTCTTGTTTCATCAATATTAGACTTTTCAAAACAAGAGAGAAAGTGACAGACTGAAGTGGTGTAGAGAAAGACATCAACGGGAGACTCATTTCTCTATCAGCTCTCCAGGGCTTGGAAGTTGCCAGCTGCCTTTAAAGGTCTGAGGCGTTCAGTAGCTCTGCTATGGTGAGAGTGCAAACCAGCACCAAGCACGGCTGGGATCCGTACCAGCCAGCAGCTCTACTCATCAGCCTAGTTCTGTGCCTTCCCTCCAACCCAACTCCCTTCTCCCTCCTCAGTAGAGCTCTGAGGGATTAAATTTTTCTGATCTGTTCCTCAATCCCCCACGACTGATCAAATATTGACCAAAGGTACCTTTTTGGTAACATTGTCAAATAAAATGAAGCTTTCTTATTCACTGAGCAGTGATCATTATTTGCTCTGGGAAAGCTGTTCTTTGCAAGGTACTGAAATCTAAAGTCAATTCCTCAAGTTTTTCTTTCCAGCTGATGTCATTTTTCTAAATTTATACGATAAATTTTGCATTCACTTTTATGAGGACTTTTGATTGATTTATTAACATTTTATTACATTATGTAATTTTGAGTGCAGTGTTCTAATGAATCCTTAAAAAATGAAAAATATTAGGTATTTAAATCTTTCCACATCCTGAAAGTTACAGTAATAATTTATTTTTTAAAAAATCACTTATTTTTGTTTAATTCTTCAAATTATTATCTGAATATATATTTTGGATAAAAAGTTTTTACTGATTTAGATGGATGATTTTTCAATATCATAAAAATTATCAGCATTTTATATAGAAATGCACATAACCTTATTTATTGATGCTTTCACAAATTTCTTCATGCAAAAGGAAATCAACACATGGGTAGGGACCAACCAAGGCATTTTTCTGCCTCCATTAAAACTAGAATGGAAGTTCTAATATATATTATTCAATATATATTTCCGAACACCATCAAAAAAGGACTAAGATCTTCACAACATACAAAAACAAAACTACAGCAGTAAATGGCACTTGCACCAAGTACTGATCTAACAATCTATTTCTGAACACTTACTTTTACTTGAACAAACGCCCTACGTGACATCCATTTGTATTTCCTCTATTTGGAGTGTTCGTTGGTTTTCACAGCCAATGACAAGCTGACAAATCAACACCATGCCATTTCTTACTCTTCCACACTAAAAATATTTTCAGCAACAGTATAACCCTGGTAGGAACTAAACATGTTCTGAAACAAATGCTACTCATTTAGCTGTAGCTTCATCTTTCCCTTTATTTTGTATGCTGAATATAATTTTGACCTGTAATAGCTAACAATAAATTAAATATAAAAGAACAGACCAAAATTTGTCAGATTCAGCTAAAAATGTTTGTAAAGTATGCAAGAAAAGGCATAGTGTTTATAGATGTAATGGGAAAAATAAAAGTTAAAAAAATAATGAGCTAAACAACCATCTCAGAAATTGACAAAACAAGCAGTAAGAGTTGTGAGTTCACTGCTACTGAAAAAAAAATCAGTAAAACAAATACAAAAAAAATGTTTTAAGAGATATTAAAGACAAGAACAGATGTGTAAATATATCTTTTCTCTAGTCTGAGAATATGAAGATGTAAATGAGTTCTGGTATATACAGCTGATATTGTGAAACAGAAAATATTTAAAAGGAAAGAGGGTGGAGGGGTCAATAATGAGGGGGAAAATAATGTGATAGTAATGAAAAAGAAAACAAAGCTTATGTCCATAGAGGGTGGGAGGTTACAGGGTGGGTGGGGGAAGGGGAAAAATGAGAATCAAGTCATGTCATATTCTGGTACAAACTCTCAATGTTAAATCCGCTGATGATGTGTATTCATAATGTAGAATATAAAGATTTGAATTTTTTAAAAAAGTAAAGAAATATAAAAAGTGAAAATTATAGATTAATAAGTATAAAAGGTAGATCTGAGGATGACTATAAGATTTGTAACCCCCTATATCCAGTGGAGAACAAAAGAGGGAAAGAAAAGTAACAATGTTAGAAATGAGAGGAGACATCACCAAAAATCTCTAAACACTGAAAAATTATGAGAACATAATGAAATTCATAATAAATTTGAAATTTAAATTAATTGAATAGCTTTCTAAGTAACATAACAACAAAACTGAGACAAACAGGGAAGTTTTAATAGTCCTACAACTACAAAAGAAATTAAACATGTATTTTTAAAAATTCCCCAGAACTTTCAGACCCAGAGTGTCTCCCTGGGAAATACTACTAACCATTTAAAGGAAAGAAATTAAACTTATTTTACATAATATCTTCTAGAGAACAGGTAAGAAGATAACTTTTATCTTACTTTAGATCATCATAAACTTGGCAATACATTTCCACAAGAAACTGATGCAGAAGAAAAAAATACAGGTCATTTTCTCTTGTGGATTTAGATGGAAAAAGCCTCAGTATAATACCAGTCAGTCATTTCCAGTAGAATATAAAACAGCGGATACACGTTAATCAGTTTAGCACCTTTTCCAGAAGGCTCAGCAATGTAAGTAGAGTGGGCAGGGGAATGGGAAAAATGATAATTAAGTTGTACCGTGCACTGGTAAAGACGTTCAATGTCGACTGTGATCATAATGTGTATATAAAATGCACCAATAAAGATAAATTAAAAATAATAATCCATGGACTACTCAAGTTTTGAAGTAAAATCATGGACACCTTATGAAGCAAAAATTTGGGGGGAAAAAAACACTTTCCTGAAACAGTGAAAACAAAAAACACACCCTGCAAAATGAAATGAGAAATGGATACATCTATTTTTCTGAGGTCTGATGGAAATAGGTGAGTTAGGAACTGTGTTCACATAATTTATGTGATTAAAAAACCTAAGTTGAGATATAAATATCAAGTAATCCCAGATTACCACAGCCTAAAGTTTTGCATGATGCAAACTTAAATTCCGTTTACAGTAAAGCACTTTAAATTAAGAGCCCAAAGAATTCCTATGAAGTTTCCCAGATGATTAGCTGCAAAAAATAACCAGAATGTAGAAGGATTATAAAATAGCAAAATAAAAGATTGATGACACTGCACTTAGCAGATACCTAATATAAAACTGTATTTAAACTGATACATGAAAAAAATTCTTAAAGACTTTTAGATTCAAAATAAATTATAAACACTAGCAAATTTAAAATGAATAAAACTTCAGAAATTGCAAATTATGGTTATTAAATGTGAAGTAAAATGAACAGGATAAATGGCAGAGTATACATAGGTGAGAATCAAATTTGTGAAATGAGATATGAAAACACTGCTCTAAGGTGCTACACAAAACCTAACTGTGGTCAGAGGACTTTGCATAAACGATACAGATTTGGTAAAATTTTCTGAGACTTCCCTTATAGCTGACCCACTGCACGACTGAGTTTCACACAGATTCTGTGAAATCTGAAAAGATGAAGTATTCTTGTATTGCCAGAGTGTTCTGCATTTCTCCAGTAGATGAAGAAGTCAATTATGTTGTTCATATGTATTAATTTTTCTATGTGCTTTCTTATTTTGCCTTTTTTCTTCTATGAATCACTGATTTTTTAGTTTTGACACAGTTATTAGATATGGCACAAAATGTTGCTGGAAAATTGAACATTCTGTGTTATATAGCATACAGTCATCTACATTGATACAGAATAATCATGTCATGAAATAAAACACCCACTCGTGACAAACAGAAATATCCTTAACTAACTATGCACAAAAAAAATTCCTCGGGTTCAAAAAAGATATCAAAATAAAACACAAAGCACTTATTTAAATTCAGAAACAACATAGCAATGTTTTCTATTACCACTAAAATTAAACATGATAGTAAATATTTATGTCAATGCAAATAAAGCAATACAACATAAAATATGTAAGCACTGAAACTAAAGAAACAAAACTCATCATTTATAGAAGATAAAACTGCAAAGAAACCTGAAAGATATAAATTAACCAAATTATGAAGATATTTTCAGTTTTCCAGATATGAGATTATAGAAAAGTCAACTGCATTCCTATAAGCTGCAAAGAAGAAATTATAACATTCACACAAATACAAGTAACCTAGAGAAGCGATTTTTGGAATAGCTTATACAGTTTATGAGAAGTTAATATTAAATTTTCAAGATTGCTCTGAATCAGTTGTTAAGTATAACTTTCTAAAAATAAATTATGTAAACCTACAATTGAAGGATTATTCTACTGCATAATTATTACAATTATTTATGAGATTAAGGTAACTGAACCTATTATTTCTATCTGGTGAGAAGACTTTGTAATAGTGTGTTCCTCAACATTTCTTTTCAGCTCTACATTCAGGGATACCACCTTTATAATTTGAAATTGGTCATGGTAGAAGAATCTGCATCATGGGACTTGGCAAACTCTACACATCATTTCCCCTCCTCCAGTCTTCAGAGAGTCTAGTGTCAACAGTTTACTGCATTCCAAACAAGGGGGGAAAAAATCTATCAAAAAATGTAAAAGACTATTACGGAGAAAAAGTATCTTTAAAGTAATTTCTTGAGCACCTATTACATAATAGGCACTGTCCAATAAGTAACTACGCAGATAAAATAATCACTGTTTTCGTTTACACTGTATCAAGAGAAACAATATATATAATGGTGGGTTAAAGAGTACAATGACAGGGCCGGGGAGTTAGCTCAGTGGTTCCGGCGCCTGTCTCGCAAGCGCAAGGACCCGGGTTCGATTCCCCGGTAACCATATAACAATACTGGGTGTGGAGACCCACACCCAGCAGCAACCAGTATCACATACCACAGTGCCAGGCGTGGTGGCTCATGCCTGTAATCCCAGCACTCAGAAGGCAGAGGCAGGAGGATTGTGATGTGAGTTTGAGGCTGAGCTCAGGGCCAGCCTGAACCACAAAGCGAGACCCTGTCTCCAAAAACCTAAAAAAAAAAAAAAAAAAAGAGAGTACAATGACAAAAACCATTCCAGAAGAAAAGAGCACAATTATAACTAGTGGCTAGTGAAAGCTTGAAAACATTTAGAAGAAAATACCAATAAAGATTAAAAAAGAAAAAGAAAATACAGTGCAATACCTTGATGAGTTGTTTCAAAAAAGAGTTCTTAAATAAAAAGCAAATATATAATCTTCAGAGGAAAGGAACTTCTGAAATAGGCTGGATGAGAAAAACTTTGATAAGAAATACTTAGAACTAAACATGAAAAGTAAGAGGGATGAAGACTAAATAAATAGGAAAGGGGAACACATTCACAGACAACAACCTGCAAAGCTGAAAGGTACAACTCATTTGCAAATTTATCTTTACTTATATTGCCAACCAAAGTCCAAAAAGTTTTGTTAGAATTTGATCATCTAATTCTAAAATTCACAAAAACAGCAATGGATAGTTAAGATTTCTAAGAAGATTAAAGTTGAGAGCTTTAATTAAGTTAAAAAAATTTTTTTGAAAAGTTACATAGATTTTTTTTGTTTTTTTTTTTGCAGTACTGGGGGTCAAACTCAGGCCCTTGTGATTGGCAGGTAGGCATGGTACCACTTGAGTTAACTCCCTGGCCCACACAAATTTAAAATTATAGCATTAGCGTAGGGATAGAAAGAGACAAGTGGGGAAAACAGACATTCCAGAGACAGCAGTAGAGATCAGTAAAGGAACAGAGACTGTCCTAACTTGTGTCTGGAGAAAGCTTTAAAACAATTAGAAGAAAACACAAGACAATGTCTTCATGACTTCAGTTTACAGAAGTATTCCAACAAGACACTGAAAACACAATCCCTAGAAAAAGAAATGTATGGCGTCCAGGGTTCGCTCGGGGAGACGGATAGTGAAGTACAGAGGTACAGATGCAGCTACAGGAACCATGGATTGATGGAATCTACAGTTACAGTGGATTCCCAGGGACCTGGGGTTCTCTCCCACTACTCTCTCAACCTTAGCATGCTTCTGAAATGGCCACAGATACAGAGAAAATATTCCCAGCACAGGCTTTGAAAAAAGACTAATATGCAAAGCATTTAAAGAACCCCTACAATTTTAATAAGAAATAAAACAATTCAACAGCAAAGAAAATGAACACAGATATGAGTATGTACTCTATAGACAAAGATTATTAAAGATTAATAAACATATGAAAAGATATGGAACTTCATCTGTAATCAGGAAATTAAAAATGAAACCACAAACATATCGCATTACAAAAACTGGTAAAAATTTTAAAGTCTGTGAATTAGGATGAATTGATATGCAGTAGTTGGTGTGTAAATTACCACAATCAAACTAGAGAAACTGCATATCACCTACACCCCCACAACTTGACCCTAATTTTATTTGTCATCTGTATACAAGTGCACAAACAAGTATGATGGAAGATTATTCTTAGCAATAATATTTGAACTAGCAAAAGCTACAAACAACTAAATTTTCTGCTAAAAACCATAGAGATATTTGTTGTGAAAATTTCCTACAATATAGCAAACAAAATCTATGTCATAATCAGTAACATTGATACTGCCAGAAAATAAAGTTGAGTGAAAAAAACAACTGTACATTATATGAGCGTGATTCTGTTTACATCAAATTCCAGAAAAACAAAAATGTTGATTATAATACATATATTCAGTGATAAAAATATTTAAAAAGAAAAGATTTAAAATTTTATATATATATATATATATATATTCTTAGCAATAATATTTGAACTAGCAAAAGCTACAAACAACCAAGAATATATATATATTACATATATATACTACATTCTACAATTGATATACTTCACAATACAAATTTTGTTTTTGAAAAAGCTGCTGCACATGACTTTGGCAGCAGATTTTTTTTTTTTACTGCACTATGAGGTGCCATCTATAACAATCACTATGACCTAGAAAACTGTCACTATATTATGAGAGTTCAAGAGCCTATAGAACAGCACAGAGCTAAACCACTGACAGCAAAATGCTAGAAAATATTCAGTGGGAGAAAAGGGCACACGTCTTCATCATGTGATAAAACATCTACCATAGCTTTCATAAGGAAAACAATTAAAAAAAACTCTGGAGCCTTCAACTGTCTCCCAGTTATCTTCCCCTTCCTTTCAGAAGTGCAAGTCTAGGTGTTTCTGTGTGGAATCAAATGACAGGAAATGCAAGGTTCCACTCCTCTCCCTCAGTGTACCTCACAACAATCTATTCTCCAGCAGTCTGTCTAGCTAGCTGCAAGACTTCAACATGTTAATACTACTAGCAAGAGAAAATCACTGAAAACCCAAGCCAAGTGGAGTTTAATAATAAAGTTTATAGGCTTGAGGGTAGCAGTGCACTCAGTCTGAAGGTAGGTTAAAGTAAACAGCAATGAGTGGAAAAAAAATCAATACTCAGCACTAACCCTAGAGGAATGCAGTTGTCTCTTACCTGCTTTCAAGTTTTTCAAGTTTTCGTAATTCAGTCCATTTCTGTGTCTATATATTTAAATGTTATACTGTATCTTATTTGCTTTTTATTGTTTCTTTCTTTGTACCACCAGTTTCTTGAGCACAGGAGTAACATTCCGTTCATCTTCAAATGCCAAGCACTAGGCATACAGTAAGTACTCAACAAGTAGTAAGTTGATAAGTGAATGAAGACACAATGAATATGCAGATATTCATCTAATCAACTGCTTTGTTTTCACAAGAAAAACAAGACCACTCAGATTTTTCGAAATGCCTAATGTGTTGTTTGATTCTTTGTCTCTTTTTTTTTTTTTT
>PVIR01009330.1:0-53627 GCA_004026965.1 Petromus typicus | reverse complement strand
GATCTTTCATTTCACTACTCTTATTGTCTTAAAATTTGAATCAATGAATAGAAATAAAACATCTTTAGATCTCACCAAATGTATAGTAAATTCAAGTTAAAATATGATGCTATAAAAATTTAGGTTTAAGGATTCAGATGTCAATTATCAGTGAATCACAGGAAAATGGAATTAAACACTGAGTTCGCTCCTTTCACTTCCTTTTCCCTTCCTTCCCCTTCTCCATCTAACACAGAAGCCATCTGATGGGGCTGAAGTGGATGTTTGCTCACAAGTTGGCAGGGCAATGAGTATGTAGTCATGGTAACCAGAGAGACCCTCAGAAGCCAAGGCAAGTGAGGAGAGTGAATAGGAGGGCTGTTCTGGTGTGGTGAGTTAGAGCCTACTTAGGATGAAAAAGTGGCCAGTTGCAGCTCGTCAAGAGCCTGGGCCAGGTAAGAAGCATACCCCTACTGGTGGGTCAGCCCTAGGATGATCAGCATATGTGCACAGGGTACACTGAGCTCCTCCACAGGATGTCAGGGCCAATTAGTGTGGGGTAGAGGAGGTGCCAGTAACAAAAGAGAACCAAAAGGTCAAGGGAGAGGGCAAGGAAGATTCTGAGCCAAGTCTTTTTATAGAATATGTATGTTAAGTAGAATGGAAGTCAGTTTTCTCATTTTCAGAAAGACTATCCATAGGAACAGACAAAAAACTCAAGTAGAGTTGAGTGAAACTGAAGGTACTACAGTGAGCATATGATTTTCAATCGATCTGCGAAAACTATAAAAACTTATAGAAATGGATGTTAATGTGCATCTACATGTGAACGCACACACTCATCCATGTACTCCCTGAAAGAGAGGGTCTGGGAACAGTACACTCAACAGCAACAGTGCACTCTGAACAGCATTCTCCAACCTCCACCAAAAAGAACCAGATCCCCTTTGAGAAACAGCTGACCCCAAGGCTCCTAGGGGCCTAAGTGAGAGATCAGACTTTGGTATTGCACCATGTAGCACACAAGGAAGTAATCAGAGGAAGATGAAAATGTGACAAAGCACACAGGAAGCTCTTTAAAAGGGCCACTGCTTTCTGAATGAAAATAAGCAGCATTAGCAGGTTATGACTGATTAAATAAAATAGGGAGCCATCAATCCATGCTGAAACAGGTAATGCAAGTCAGTTGAAGAATGAGACATTTACCATCTCAAAGTAATTTCTTACAAAATATTTGCTCATTACAAAGACAAAAAAGTATTTCTTTACAGAGAAGCTTGTCAAATGCCCCTTTGATCAAGTGATCAAATTGATCAGTAAATTTGGACAAATTAAAATTGTGTGCTAAATAAAAGAGCATGGTATCACTTCTATCCATCAACTAAATCTAATCCCACAGAAGCATCCAGAAAATCCAAGGAGATTATGTTCTAGTAATTTGTAACATTTCACCAATTTTATGTTTTTCTGGTAACCTTAAAAAGTATCAGGTTAGGAAAATTAAGAATACTCTATGAATGCTTCCAGACTAAAGACAAGAGATGCATTTCAGCAGATACTGAACAGCACTTCTACATTCTTTTGTTAAGGAGAGCAATAGTAGGACAAATGGCAAAAGTGAAAGGTGGTCTGAGAACAGTATTGGATAGAGCGTTCATGTGTCCTATTATCTTACTAACATTCATCCTTGCACTGTGGTATGCAGAACTTTCTGCTTTGTAGGAAAAATAAACCAAGTTTGCAAAGGACAATGGGTTGCCCATCCAGCAAATTATTCTAAAATGGCTGTAAACAAAGCCATTCTTTCCCTGTAGCATCTCTGCAACTTTTCTCTCAGTAGAGTGCTGCCCCAAAAATAAAATTCTGAGCCTCAACAAAAGTTCTCCTCTAAGATGTAATTCAAAATAATTTGGTAGAAGTCCCAAATTGATGTAGAAGCATTCTATTCCTTCAGCTAATTTGCTGGTCCCATTTTTCATTTGGGTAATGTTGTCAGAGCCTCCATAGTATGTTATTACTAATATAATATGGAACATCCCCACACCAACCTTGTGGTGTGCCTACATCTCCAATAAAGGAGAGTCTTTTGGGCCCAAAAGACTCTTCTAAGAAGATTGCTGTAGCATGTAAGTCCTTGAAAGCCAGAGTATGAAGAAATGCTAACAGAAGAGAGTACATCCAAAAGCATAGGCGCCAGATAGATTCTTCTAATCCACTTCTCTGCCAAACCCACTCTGAGAATAACATGCACAGAGGAGATTGTCAGAAAATGCGATGTGTCACGGAAGAAACTAAGCCATGTTAAACATGTCTGAAATCCAACCACCGCCAGAAAGCAGGAGAGCGAACCCCAGGATGTCAGTGTGGTCAGGGAGGCAGGTGGTCTGGGTGGACAACTGATCGGAGGTAAAGCAGAAAAAAGAACCAGAGGCCACACACTGATTATATTTAAGATCTTTTAAATGATAATGAGTTTTAAAAATGAAGATCAATCAGCCAAACTGATATGATAAGCCACAGAATTGAAAAAAAAAAAAAAAGCCAAAAATATACATAAAAGGAGAAGAAGAAAGTAACTCCTCATGAAAAAGGGCCTCTTTAGCTCTCATTCCCAACAAGCAAGGATTTCAGAAGAGAGGCAGGTGGGGCCTGTCAGTTTCTTTTCTCAGACCCTTACTTGTAGATCTATTTTATAATAGAGTCAAGGCTAGTGACAATGTTACAAGTTAATGTTGCAAATAACTGAGCTTTCGTAACAAACAAGCTGTTATTTTAATATCTATCTGTGTCTACCTTGTTATAGTCTCTCTTTTTGAGCACTGGAATCCCCTAAAGCTAATTTCTTTCTTTTTTTTTCTTTTTTTTTTTTTTTTACTGAACTAAATGTTTTTTTTTACTGAAATCTTTATTGGTACATTATATATGCACATCATTATTGCACTCCACAATGAGGATTTGTACCAGTATAAGATACAACTCAATTCTCATTTTTCCCATAGCCCTACCCATCCTACCACCCCCCTATATACATAAAATCTGTTTCCTTTCTTTTTTGTTGTAATCTCATTTTTCCCCCTTCACCCTATTTCACTTTGAGTATTTTCTATTTCACAATATATAACATACAATTCTAGGACTCATTTACATCTTTATTTTCTCATACCACAGAAAGATGCAATATTTACCTATTTCTGACCTATTTATTTCACTTATGAGGATATCCTCAAGGTGTGTCCATTTAAGTATAAATGATGCAAACTTATCATTTTTATGGCAGAGTAGTACTCCATTCTGTAGAAGAACCACAGCTTTTTTATCCAGTCTCCAGTTGATGGACATTTGGGTTGTTTCCAAGATGCAGCAATCACAAGCTGAGCTGCAAATTTCTAAAGAATTTTCTCATTACTCCATCCTTTCTAGTGCTAAAATCTACCAGTCACCTCTTCCCTCCTGGAAATTTCAGGGAGTTGCCTTTTCTGAATGAGCCTTCTTATAACTCTTTCATAAGAAAGTGAGTGCCTTTGTTTTCCAGTAGTAAGCTCTTTCCACTGCCACTCCTGCCCAGCTCAGAGACAAAGAGAGCTCAGTTCCAACCTTTCAAGTCAAGGCCATTACTGAATGGCCAGAGAAACCCTTCCACCAAATCAAACTTAACTATTAACTTGGAGTTCCTTTTTTCTCAAGAGAATTATTTTTTCATCCAACCACACCAATATATAAATGCACAGGAGTTATTCATAAGAAATATGTTTTTATTTGCATAAAGCCCTGTGATGTTGAGATTTGCACATATACAGTAAAGGTCTCTGATGTTGAGCTTGACTTTTGACAGGTAATATATCAATGTACTTCTTTCTAGATTTTTTCATTGCTCCTATTTTAATACACCCTTAGTTAAAAGCCATATTACAAATCTATCGTCCTCTTAATATCTACCACAAATACTATTTGCTCTTGTCTGGGGAACAATGACAAGAACAAGTGAGACTATTAACTACTATTATTCCCAAATAAGTTACATCAAAATCTGTATGCACTTTTCTCAGAAAGTTAAATTACATGTTATTGTATTTTTACCCCAATGAAAATGCACCTTTAACTTTAAAAAAAAAAATCACAATATAGCAATAGGATCTGATGCTTGCCAAACTTCTAACATGCTATTAATGTTGCTAATAGAGAACAGCCGAGGCCCCTCACACCTTCCTCCCATGGAATAATGGAGTGGCACTTGGCCATCAGCATGCTCATAATAAAAGTCATAAGCCTCTCCTTGAGGAAGATGCTGGGTAATGGACCAGACTCCCTCAAGACACTGCGAACCTAGTTCTTCACAGTCACAGGGAAAAGACGCCCATCAACCTCCAAGAGGGCCGAAATACCAGAGGAGTACCCAGATGTTATGTATTCCTCTTCATTTTGTCAAAATTAAGCAGGTTGTAGGCTTCAAGGTTTCTTAATTTTATCAGTTCTCTGCTTTTTACTTGTGGGAACTACAGAATTAAGCTTGAGTGAAAAAGAATAAAGGATTCTTTGATATTGGAAGATAGCTAATGAAGTGTCATACTCTGGCTACTAACTATGGTAATCATTCATTTGAGAACTAGCAAAACCACTCACTTGTGTAAGAAGAAAGTAATGAAACAATAAAGGCAGAGACATGTTTCCTCAGTTAAGAAATACCTGTATGACTGTCTGTTCTACTTTGTAAACAAACCTAATTTTACCCATCACAGATCGAAGCCACCTATCCCCTTCACTCTTTCCCCAATGCCACTGTCATTTTCTCTTTGAAATTAAATACAGAAAAACAGGAAACATATTATTTGGCTGTGGTTAAATTGAACCCAGTGGCCCATCAGTAGGAAGAAAGATGGACACATGTCATCCTTGATACATTAAAATAATTTTGTAAATCTGAATGTAAACATTTGGATTTCTTGTAAATAAATCTGAGTTCCCAATTTGCAATATTTTCACCTTCTGTAGCCCCAGTAAATAACTGTCTTTAAATTCATTATGAGCAGTTCCAAATTGCTGACACCCATCAACATGTTGACACCTAGCAGCAGCTGATGGACTCAGCCAAGAGGAGCTGGTAAGTAAGAGAAAATAATTCAGGAGGTGAGTGCATTGTCAGGTCTAGAGTCAGCCAAGGACTAAACCAGACTGCTGGTTCAAGAAGGACAGTGGAAAGCTGCAAGAAGTTGGTGGGAGGACTTCAATAATCAATGGAAGAAAAGCACAGAAATTTATATATGTATGTATATTGAAGATTCTATACCAAGTTAAAAATAACCTAATAATTTATCATTGTATGTCTTTCTTCCACATTTGGCTGTTAATAAGCAACTGATTTTGTCTTTTTGATGCTATACATAAGCACTAGTAATTCTGAACTATTTCTACACAAATGCCTCTAACTAGCTAGATTGTCTTTTTTCCGTGTAATCATCTGTGCCTTCTTTTATAGATTTGAGTTGAAACACAAGCACTGTAAAATGTGTTAATTTCTTGTGTTATGCTAAATTTGAAATTAGAGGTTATCATCCTCAAACAGAGGCTGTTACCACCCATACAAGAAACTGCAGTTGGGAAGAAAATAATTTCTCATGTCTTTCCACTAAATTTCCTCTATTAAATACACATATATTGCACATTGAGATGTGCTTCTCAGATCCTCCTTCAAGAATGAAGCTTTCATTCTGTTGGCTGCTAGATCAGCTATCTGTACAAGACCGTGCATGCATGTTGGCCCTGGGGAGACTGCCCCAACTGAACCAAACTACTTCCTGCAGGGCCAGGACCTCTTCTGCACAGTGCCTGCACTCGCTGTCTGACCAAGGACAGGAGTGGAGGCTTTTCCCAGGGCCACTTCCCCATCTCCAACTCTGGCAACTCTACTTTAGGGGGAAGCCTAAATCCAAAACTCATGACATCGGCTAAAGCCTTTGTTGGGTTTTATCACTATTCAAGTCCTCCCTTTACCCAGTCTTTCTTTTCTTTGCCTTCTGCAGGTTATAAATCTCTTGAGCATGCTCTAGTAAGTGTCCTGCATACTGATCTCGGTTTCCAGAGAACATAAACTGTGACAATTTGTGCTGAATGCTCCATTTATTAGACTCTGTAATGAGATGTTGAAGATGGATCACCTAACGGATGGCACTAAAGATCCCATCACTGGTGGCAGGTAGAGCTCAAGCATCTTCAGGTAGAAGATAGTGGTACAATTTACTAAGATTTCATTCTTATTAAACTGGGCTGCTATGTTGTTGTAAGGACACACTGTAGCTAATACAGATTATAGCACCATTTAAGAAATGTGAGGAGAATATAAGTTGTAAGGACAGTGGAATTCAATAGCACTGTTAAGCACTACTGGTGCTTTTGAAAAGGCTACCACACAGCCAAGCGTAGTGATGAGTAGCAAAATCTAAGTGAAGGCCACAGCGCATCCTGGATACAAAAGCAGGGAACTCTTATTTCTTGCAGAAGAGGCACAGGGAAAACTGAGGACTAGGCAAAGGACTTAACTGTTAGAGTAACCAAGCTCTAGATGCAGTACAGTTCCACCAAAATTAGGTCTGTTGTGTTAAGCTCAGAAACCAGGCTGGGAAACAATGAGACTCCAGCCAATGAGACAGGCACATGATGATGAAGCTACGTCTTGAATCTTAAAATTCTCCTAAATTAATAGTGATGAACTGATGACATCTGTCCTGCAGCCAGCTGTTTATTTTCATTGAAACATCTAAAAGGTTCTCTGTCACCACCCTAAAACTTCAGGCCTTCAAAAGCTGGCCACTCTTCCCTTCATCTTCCCATACAAAAGTGAAGCAAGTACTGCACTTTGCCCAGGATGTTGCCAAAGGCGGTCTTCTCAAAGTGACATACTCTCTTCCTCAGGGTCTGTCCCTGTTGACCCTCTTAGGCCAAAGCTCAGTAAATAAGATTAAATTATAATATAGCTTGGGCAGAGAAGATTATCTCCCCAAATAAAAGCCAAAAAACCATTAGGTTAATGATTTGAGATTCCACCTCTGCCAGTGCTCATCTATATAATCTATATAACCTACATAATCTTGGGTATCTGACTTCACTATGTTGTATTCTTTTCAGAGATAAAATAAGATCCAACAGCTGAGCCTGGTTCACAAATGCGCCATCTAGATTCATGAATGATCCTCTTTGCAGGCTTAGTCTTGGAAGACACTACTATGAGAAATCCTCCAAATTGGCACAGTGTCCTGTATCTGGTCATTCGCTGTGTGGGATGACATGTAGTCAGAGGTGCATTTGTGTATGTCTGTACATACAACATATTATAGCATGTATGGGAATTGAAGAGAATATTAAAAGCTTTATGGTAAGGAAATATGAGTACAGATATGTGAACAGGCAAATGAGGTAAGCAAGAAATATGAAGACATTATGCTGTGTTAGTAAAGTTATCTATTGCTGAACAATACATCTTGCATCTACAATTTAAAAGGAGAGGTTTACTTGACTCAAGGATCGAGAGAATTCAGTTCATGCTTAACTGGTTCCAAGGCAGGAAGACCATGGTAGAAGGAGCAAAGCTGCTCACTCAAAATAGAGGAACAGTTCCAGAGAGGAAAGGGCAAGTGACCTTGTATGAGCTATATCATGCCTGCATAGCTTACACATATGCACATACATACCTATACACACACAGAAATGCTTATTAATCAACTCATCAGCTCCTAAACAAATCAAATTTACACAATTAGCTAACAACCATATGACATCTGACAGCCAGAAACATGTTCTTAAACCACACTTAATCTCCAAATAAACACAAAAACAAGGTAATAATTCCACTAATGAGTTATAGCTATATTGAGTACAAGTGAGAACATAGTATCCTTCCTGCAAAGTCTCAAAACTTTCAACATTTTCCAAAGTCTTTTCTGAGCCACAAGACAAACTTTCAGCCATGAACTCCCTTAAAAATCAAAAACAAGTTACATCATCCCAGAATTACCCATTAGACTCTGCTTATACCTCTCTAGGGCTTCTCAGTCCCACATCTCCAAACCTTCCTGAACTCAACCTCAAATCACTTCCAAGGACATCTAAACACATAGTCAGTTACAGGCACAACAGTAGCCCCACCTCAGCCCCAATTTTCTGTACCAGTCAGTTCTGCCTTTGCCAGACAGAACACCTCATTCCTGAAAATTAAAGGGGGAGAGATTTATTTAGCTCATGGATTCAGAAGCCCATGATCAGTTGGTTCTACAGGAGGAGCATCATGACAGAAGAATGTGATGGAATTTAGTTTCTTACTTTATCACAACTGGAAGCACAGGAGGGAACGATATCAGAGAGGAAGGACCGAAGGGCCAGAAGTCTTATCCAAGGTCCTAGTTCCACAACCTACCCAGAAATGTGCTCTACTCATCCTTGGGAAGCTCCCACACTAAGGAAATCCACACATACAGCATAGATTAGCACAGAGCATCAATGAAAGAAAAAGCACTACCTAGAAGGCTGCCTGAATGATCCAAAGAGTGGCCAACAGTCCTCCTCTGTTATTAGACAGGCAAGTCAACCTTAATAGCCACCTGAAAAAAGCAGATCTCCACTGATTGAACTAACTGTCTTTCTCCAATGCAAGTTCTTAGCATCTTGTTTGAAAATCAGTTAGCTCCAGAGGGGTGGGTTGAATTGCAGGCCCTCTACTCTGTTCCACTGGCCTGTATGTCTTCATGTTAACACCAACATGGTGATCTGGGTTCGTGTAGCCTTTTAGTTTATTGTGAAGTCCATGTACTGCCTCTTGCTTTGTTAGTAATAGGTTACTTTGACTATTTGGGATTGATTGTAGCTCTATACAAATTTTAGGATTGTTTTCTACTTTTATGAAAAAAAATACTGGTATTTTGATGAAAATGTCACTGAATTTACTGGTTGCTTTGGTTACTCTTTACAATATTGGTTCTTCCAATCCATGAATATAGATATTTTAGGTTTTGTTTCTTTTCTTTTTTTGGAGGGCGGTATCAAGGATCAAACTCAGGGTCTTGTGCTTGACAGGCAGGTACAGCACCTCTGAGCTATATCTCCAGACCTAGTTTTCAATGGCTTCCCAGGTACCTGTGATACTACTTGAGCTAAATCTCTAGACCCTTATTTTCTATTTTAAACAAGCATAATACAATAAAGTCAGTCATAAAGTCAACCACTGACATCTACCTGGATTTATTATTTCTGATTGTATGATAGAGAAATTGAAGATTTTCAATAAGTGAGAGAGGGAAAAAATGGAAATTATTTAGTAAAACAACATAATTCTGGATGCACAATGCACACATATTCTCTACAGGATTAAGTAAGCTGCAGAAGTATGCAGAAGTGTTTCTGTCTTAAAGGCATTGTAGTTTCTCATGATAATAAATCCATCAAGTAAGCTCTTGACAATTACAGGTCATGCACACCGGCCAGTTCATTCTTCCTGAATAAATTCTTCTAACACATAATCTTCTGCACCAAGTCACGTGCCCCTTCTGCTGAGGTTGATCTCAGTTTGCTGCATCTGTTTCATCTCTCTGTGTCACACCACATGATCGAATCTCACAGCTTCTCTGCATCCTTATCCCTGAGTTCTGTCACTATGACTCACATTCCACCATTCCCAACCTCCTCCCAAGCTTAATCTTTCTCTCTTATTTTTCCCTTTGATTTCTATTCCTTTTTCTTTGAATCACTATTAAAATGCCCCCATATGACAAAGAAGAAAACATTTCTGCTCTCTCTTATGTACTGTGTCTATATTGGAAAGCACAACACATAAGATTACTCTCCAACAAATCCATCCATATTTATCATAATAAAAGAAATGGGAAATACTTGGTAGATGTGTTTCATACTAAGATAAATCCTACTAGAGTATCTTTTTACCCATTCCTTTAAGAAATTCAAATATGTTCCATGAGGACAGATGAACAGGATATTCACATATCCCAATATCTGCAGTTGGAAACAAACCAGAGCTAGCTGATTATGGTGGCTCATGTCTGTAGTGCCAGTGCTCTGGGGCCTCCGGGAGGAGGATTACTGTTAGTTTGAGGCCAACATGTGCTACATAGAGAGTTCAAGTTCAGTCTGAACTACACAGTGAGAACCTATCTCAAAAACAAACACTAATATATATTGCTCTGATATAGTCACAGTATCCACTAAATGATGTTTCTCAGACATGCCTACATAACCAGAATGGATCACATCGGGAGGATGGACTTCTTCTTCTACAGAAATAGAAATCTGACAAGATTCTTAAGCTCCGGGCACTGTCAGAGGAAAATCTTTTGGGTTATTATTTCCTCGCATTCTGAAAATAATAAAAAACAAAAGAAATTGTGCTCAAGACTTAGAAAAGTCAATGTGAACTTAACATAGGCAGATTGAACTTTTCCCAAAGAGGACCAGTACCCTGTTGGAAGTCAATCCCTATGACTCAGGAAGGGACTTGTGAAGAATGATGACTATGTACATGCTGTTTTTCCTTATAATAAAAGTATTTATTTTTTCCCTTCACAGTTCTAAAATTTCATATATGGTCATACAGATTTATGATACACATTATGTTTACAGAAATAGTATCTAATTTTTGCCCTCCTCTAAGAATGTTTCTTAAATATTTTCACTTTATTATTATTATTGTTATTATTATTATTATTATTATGCAAAGCACCCAAGCCACCAATTCAAAGGAAGGAAGTCATTCAATTTCAGCTGACCCACAGTAGTCAGATAAAACTGAATATTCTGTTTACCTTTTCTTAGCGCCTCACTACCATCATTATTGAGTGAAACATACTCAATTTACACATCTGAGGAAAAAAGTTTGTGTCTGACAGAGTTCGCTGACCTCATTTTATGATGAGCTGACAGCACTCAGGGAAGGACTGGCAAATGGCACAGGCCCAAGTCGACGTCCAGGGACAATGAACTGTCGAGGTCGAGAATTCCAGAAATTCTGGGTGCACATAGAAGCAATATGGACTTACCTGGGGGAAAACGGTGAGCACAAAAGGAGCAATCAGGGTAAAGTTGCGTTTGTTTCTCCCAGTTAAGAGAAATCCCACTTCTCAAGGCAGCTGCACAGAATTTAAGTGCTCCTGCAGACAGGCCCCCTTCACAGCCGCAGGTGGGGCTGCAGAGGCTTCTGGCCAGCCCGGCTCTTCACCCTGCTCTGGTCAGCAGTGTGTCCTAACACTGGGCTATCTGCACCCGAAGGTTTCCAATTTATACCAAGATGCCACGTGCAAGAGCAAAAGTCTCCCTGGTCTATCCTCTGGCAGACACCTTCCCCTTGTCCTCGGCTCCACCTTCTGTCCCATGCTTAATGCCCCTGCCTACTCTGTCCTCCCTCTGAATGCTGAAGGGACATTATGCGGATATAGAAAGAAGATGAATCTGTCTACCTTACTGATCGAAGGAAATGAAAAATGAGGCTTATGAAGAAGAGAATGAAGGGGGAGGAACTGATGGGGTATATTAATATCCAGACATAAGGCTCTGGAATGGGTTGGGCTATTTTGAGCAAAATAATAACATGATGAAAGCAATGTTAAGAGATCTTTTTGTCAGCAAATGAAATAGGCCAAACAATCTAAAGAAGTTCACTTCAGGTTCACATCTATGAGTGAACTGTATGAAAGCATTTCAGAAGAAGGAAGAATAAATGAACTACACTTCACCAAACGGTCTTCAGCCAACCAAATCAAGAGACAAATCGGCTCACCAAAGTGTGCATCCATGGACACGCTAGTAACAAGATTCAAATGAAATCACTGAATTATCATAACTAAGCATTTAAAATACTCAGTTTCTAGAATTTAGTTAGAGTAACTCCTTTATGCACACTTTGAATATACATAAAAATTCTCAAAAAAGCTGAATATTTCAGAAATCTAGATAGACATGTTTATCACGTACAGAAATAGAACATTTATACTTAAGTACATTGTTCATATGACCCAGAAGTCACTAATTGCTTCTAATCACCGAAACTGAACAAGATCAACAGTTTATAGGACAAAGGAGAAACTTGGTACAGGTAGACTTTACTTTCAATTATGATTTCTTCCAATAATGAAATTTCTAAAATCACTATTTTAGGTCTTGTAAGTATATATGAATCTATGTCAAATGTAAAGATTATAATTGAATTGGAGTACTCAATTTTGGCAGTGTACTTTTAGAATTTTGTAGACATTCCTTCAGTTTTTCCTTTATAATTGAGCACACAATTATCTGAGTACTCAACTGAAGTTTAAAATTCACCATTTTTATAAAGCTAATTATGTCAATCTTTGTTTCAATTTTTACAGCTTATGAGACTTATGCCTATTACTTCTTTTACTTACCATTCTATTTTTCTCCCAAATCAATAAGGGCAAGTGCAATAAAATCTTCAAGTAATGAAGGGAAAAACTGGCAAGGCTGACAAAACAGAAGAGCCAGCTGTCAAGCAGTGCGAACACAGCTCACATTTCTTGTTTTTTTAGATAAATGCATGAAGTTTAAATTGAGTACTACTTAAAATAGGCCCCATACATCACTGTACATTAATATACAAGAAAACAGAAGTTTAAAAAGGTGAACTGACAAAATAAAAATCCAGCTATAGTTTTAAAAGCCACTGTTCCAATGAAAAATATGGTCTGTCTCCATGAAAAGGCATAGGAAAAGTTTACAGAAGAACTGAGAAAATAAAGCAACTAGAAATATACTGTTCAAAAGATAGTAATATAATAAATGTGTTATTTTGATTGCTGATCATATATATATACTCTTTGAAAAGTAAAAGCAAAATATAACAAAGATATTCATTAGGTGATGGTCATACCCATCAACAAAAATTGGTTTACAATACAAAAGTGGTAGGATGTGTAAATGTGCCCACTATACCATCTTGCAAAGTCCTCTAAGATTGCAAAGGCCTTGTCTTATATGTGTAATAGACAATAACAAGGGAACATTTCATGAAAAATAGCTCATTTAAAAATGTTAAAATACATTTTTTACCCCTTCTCTCTTTTCTCCATAACGAAATTATTGTTTTAAATTATCAACCTTAAACTAAGAAGCTCTCACCACATAAACACAACCCCATACATACATTTGTGATTAGGACTTTCATTTTGACTACTCTTTGTATTTGTTTAATATGTTGTTTGCATATGAATATTAAAATGAAAAATTACAAGACTGAATTCCATCTCTGCAACATGTTAGCTCTGTAATCCTGGGCTAGGGAGTTAATTTCCTCTAAATTTGTTTCTTTATTTGAGAGTTGCGACTCTAAGTGTCAAAATGTTACATGAAGATTAATAAAATTATGTAGGTAAAACAAGTACAATGGTACCTTGCCCAAGACAATTAATTTATGGATTAATTATGGATCTACTGAGAGCTGACTGTATGCTAAATATTGTAGACTCTCTTATCTGCACAGCCATAGTTTTAGACTTCAAAAGTTCCCATAATGTCAACCAGGCTTCAAAAATATTAGGAGATATTCCACAAAAAACCAATACTTAATAAATTTAAACTTGGCACTATTCTCAGTGATGTGATGAGATTCCACTCTGTTCTGTCCAAGCCATGTACTGGCCCTTTGTCCAGTGTATCCATGAAGTATGTACTGTACATTTCCTACTTCTTTAGCATCCAACCAAAGTATTATATCCATTGCCATGGATTCACAGTGCTTGTGCTGGAGTAACCCTCACCTTAATGGGAGCCTCAAAGTCAAAAAGTAGTGATGCAGGCAGATGAATATGCCACCGAAAAATTAGACAGCACTCCTGTTGTGTGAAAAAATGAAAGCCCTCAAATTAATAAGGAAAGAAAAATATCATTATGCTGAAGTTACTATAATCTGTCGTAAGAATGAATTTTCTATTTATGAAATTATGAAAGAAAAAGAAACATCCATTTTTCTGTCACATCCTTAATAAGACACAGAAATAGGCATTATCTGTGTTTTCTTTTTTAATAGGGTCTACATTTTGTAATTTGGGCGGGCCCTGAGCTCACTATGTAGCCCAGACGAGCCTCAAAACTCACAGCAATCCTCCTGCCTCTGCCTCCCGAGAGCTGGGATTACAGGTGTGAGCCGCCATGATCTGTGGTTTCGAGGATTCCCTGGGGAAAGTCTAAGCAGAGGGGCCAATGAAAAGACAAATCGGCTGCTGTACATTTCTGATGACTTTTTAAAGATGAATTCTAAAACAAATAAGTGTAAAAAGTGAAGATTGCTGAAGATACTGCAGTCAAAAGGTGCCATGTCAGGATTTATGAAGGACTGTGCACTTTGTGTGGAGAAAAATAGAGAGCTTACAACTTTATTTTTTTTGGAGCAATGGTCCTACGGTCATATTCATTCTTTTATAGGACTGAAGACGTGAGAGGGCCTTGGGAGGCAGTGAGACCAACCAAACCCATGTTTCCAATGATAAAAGAAATGTGATTTGGCTCCGAAGGATGGGTGGCATGGCGAAGAAGAGCAAGTCTTTTTGATTATCTGGTTGCACTCCCTAAAAGATTCAGAAGAATCATTACCAAATTATAAGTTCTTTTTTCTGTTCTTTCCTTTTTACCATCAAATTATTTTCTTGTCTTTCTCATTTCCCCCTGCTCCGTTTCCCCTTCCCCTTTAAGTATGTTCTTCCTCTTTAACAATACTTATTGTATATTCTGGACCTCATTTGCATTTTCAGTTTCTCACACTAAGGAAATGATATAGTATTTGCATATCTGTGTATGTCTTAGTTCTCTAAGGGATGAAAAATAAGAAAGATATATCATGTACAGGTACAAAGTCGTGATGATGAATGTGATCACAATGCATTCCTAAAATGAACTAATAAACCCAATTTATTACAAATTATACATGCTGGGAATGGAAAAATGAGATTTAAGTCTTCTCAGGTACTGGTACAAACTCTCGGTGTCGACTGTGATCATAATGTGTATATAAAAATATACCAATAAAGTCAATTTTTAAAAAAATTATACATTCTACAAAATTTAGCAGAATGAGCTCAATTTCATGAGCCATTTTTATATCACACAGCTACTATAACTAAATTGATGTCCCCCTTATTGCTCAAACTTACATGACATCTAATCATCAATCCTCTGAACCTATTGTGAGTGTGAACCTTGTAGGTATTCAAATGCTATAACCAAGTGTTTGATCCCTTTCTATCATCTTTATCCAATTCTCCCACATGAAGATTATGAAATTGGGAGCTAGGGGTGTAGCTCAATGGCAAAGCACTTTCTTAGCATGCATGAAGCGATGGAGTATTACTTAGCCATAAAGAATGATAAAATGGAGTCATTTATACTCAAATGGATATACTTTCAGGGCAAACATAGTCATAAGAGAAATAAATAAGACACAGATGTGTGAATACGATATCATTTCTCTAGTATGAATAATTGAAGTTGTAAATGAGATTCAGAATGTATAATAGGTATTAAGAAATAAGAATAAAATATTCAAAGAGAAATGTAAAGGAGGTTAGGAAAAAATAAAGAAGGGGAAAAAAACCTTTGATAGTAAAAGAATGGAAGCAAAGCTTATGTATATTGGGGGTTGGGAATGGTTAGCTGAGCAGGGCAATGGGAAAAAGTGAGAATCAAGATATGTCATATACACATACAAATTTTTAATGTTTAGTGGAATCATAATGTATATGTAAAATATACCAATAAACATAATTTTAAGAAGAATTTAAACATCTGTGTGGCTAAATACAAAGCATATGGAGAGAATGAATGAGATGAATACAAGTATTATCTAAGATAGATAATAGGATCAAGAAATAAGCCACTGTAAGATGAGGGAATAAAGAGAAAAGCATATCACCTGAAGCAGTTCTATCCTTAAGGGCAAAATAAAGAAATTTCATTCATTCATCTACATTCAGTTGTAGCAGTGGACATCTTATGTCATATCACAGCTAAAGTGCACAGATGAGTCAGTGATTTCATTACTCTACACCAGAACTTACTTAACTAACATTTCTACTTGTGATTCTCAAGATGCAGCCAGTTCAAAAAGGAAGTACCCTGTGACCTTTGTTTCTCATCTTGCTCCTTTTCCCCAAATAATCACTAGCTTTTCCTAGACTATCATTAACTTACACTTGGCTACATAGTATAATTTTATAATTGGTCTCCCTATCTAGTGAAATGGAAATAAATCCGAAAAATACATACTGAATGATGACCTTGCTTACATTCACACAGGTTTCACAGAATCTTTTCTGGAAGCTAAGAAAAGTTCAGTGAATTATCTGGCATCACAAAGCCAGAAAATTGTAAAAAGGAAATTATAACCAAGAAAATCTCTTTGACAACATAATACTTTTTGTATCACAGCCAACCAGCATATTATTCTGCTTTCAGATTTATCTTCTCCAAATGCTAATTTCAACCCACAGAGTGTCAGTCTCTCCCCTTTGTCTGAAAATAAAGTCCAGATTTCCTGTTCTTCAAGGGCATCAATTTCCTGGCCTTAACTTACCTACCATAATTTCCTGTATATCTCACCCAGATCTCCACATCTGTCCCTCCAGTGTCATTTTCTCCTGCCCACGTCCTGCTTGTCAATGACTGTAAATACTTCCTTATGATTCTTAGATTGCCGTCTCTCACCTCTCTCCAAACCCATCCGTTTAAAAAGTCAACTGAAACTCACTTCCTTTCTTCAAAACAGCTTTTGCTTTCCCGACAGTAATTCGGCTCTGACTGAACTCTTATTTATATGATGCATTTGAAAAAAATTGTATTGTACCTTGTGAAATAAATCTGGAATGAGAAAGTTGCTTCTTCCAAATTATTTTCTAAATGCTTATGAAGAAAGGTAACAATTATATCTTGAATTCTTTTGTTGTGTTTTAGCAAACAGCACAGTGCTAATCATACACTAACCACTCAGTGAGTAAAATCTTCCTTCAGTGATCTTAATAAAGAGAAATATATTTTCATAGCAAACATCAGCTTTTTCTGACATCAATTCTCCAGCACAGTATTCTGGATCGCATTTGCTTTGCTAAGAAAAACGACTATGACTTTTAATTTAAAATTTTTAAAGTAAATCAGTTGATACTACTTTTTTGTTTTGTTTTTACTTTTATTTACAATTCTAAAGCAAACTAATATCTGAAACTGCCTTTCACACTCAGAATATCTTACCCTAGAATTCAACTCTGCCCCCATGATAAGTTGTTTACTAACAGTAAGAAATCCCTTTTAAAGAAGCATTTATATAACTTACATTACACTTTGGAAACTATTAACAGCCTCACCTCATGTAATGTTCAGATTTATAGATATTAATAATACACAGATTCATCACATGAAGTTAGAAAAAATGTTTTTCTGCTAATCATGGGTACTACAGTTTACTTAATACTGTATCTATCACAACCGTCTGAATTTGAAAAGGATGTTAACCTTGTAAAATTTCACTTTACTTGCTTTGACTACAAATATAATGTACCAAAATTCATTAAGTAAGTATTGAAGATGTCATAAATCTTTAGGTCTTTAGGAAATAACGGTGATTGTTTATTCCTAACCATATTTGGAGAAATAAAGTAATTCAATATGAATCAATCCCCTCCAATGAATCACTCACACACACACACACACTCACACACACACACACACACACACACATACACACACCCCTAATACTTGTCATGTTACCACTATTCCTTTTTCTGATTGGCTAAGTGGAAATTAAGGCATTAGATTATTTATGAAATAACTGTTACCATTTTAATCACTTCAGGACTTCAGCTCCAAATGTCCTGATGATCTACAGTCCTATAGTATTGCCAAAAATTTAAAAATATCTAGAGAAAACCCATAAAGGAAATATATCAGAGGGAAAATCACTGAGCTGAAATTCTCTGGGAATTTGAATATTTCACTCACACAATCAACGAAATAGATATGAAATCATTCTCTTTTTCAGCCAATATCCTTATTAACTAACAAAGTCCATTTGCTATCAGCTATGTTTTCAGTCTTTTCTCCTGTTTTTCCACTATTTTGCAATTGCTTTTGCTTTTTCTACCTAGTGAAAACCTCAATGACTCTGAAATATACCCTGTGTGTTGATGTGGGATTCAAATGTGCTAATAAGTAACTGACCCAAATCACTATGGGAAAGTTAAAAACTCATCAGAGCTGTAAGATACTCTCGTTACTGCTCTCTCAAATAGTAATCACATTCTGTAGTTCATAAAAACAATAATGTTTTTGTGTTACAAGTATGAAATTACCCTGGGAATCCGGAGAATTAGGGGGAAAAAAGAACTACACTGGAAGAGCTGCTCTTGTGCCACAGTGGTAGCAGGTGATAAATTGGAGGCTCTCACGGGTCAGAAAACATATTAATATTCAAGTCAATCAGTTGCGGTGACCCGACAGCCTGCCTGGCTCAGCTGGTACCATCCAAGACCTTGTTATCCTTGTCCTCAGTCCCGCTGGAGCTGACCTGCTTCCCCTGGCTCCTCCTCAGGTGGCCTCCTTCAATCTCCAGTTTCTTCAGAACTGCACACCTTTGTCTTCTTCCCACCAACCCACATTTCTGGGATTATCTTAGATAAACAGATCTCTCTGCCAAAGCCATCTGATTTCCCTGGGGGGAAAGGGAGCTCTTGTTTACCTGCTGCCATGAGCCAAGAACATTTTCTAAAAAGGGCTCTGTGTGGGTATGTGGAAGAGGTCACTGACTGACACTACAGGGATAAGGCTCACCGTGTAACTGCAGATGCAGGCATCCTAGAAAGTGCTGTCCACAAATCATAAAGTATAGAGAATAAACTGACATCATTTGTCATCTGTTCCAAGATACTGGCCAGGTTAAAGTCACGAATGGATAATTACCAAAAAAAATAAGAATTTGTTTGGTGACCACCCGTGGGGGCAACCAACTCTTCAGAGAGACACTTGTCCTACAGCAACATTCCTGACAAAAGGAGTCCATCCATCCTACAGTATTCAGAGATGGCTTTGCACGGTTATTCTCATCTAACCTGGGAAGGAAGATGGTGATATGCACAATCGAATTTATAGGCTTTCAAGATTTGAATTGATGAAACTGTAAGAGGTAGTGAATGTCACAAAGCTGTAAAAATGTCCACTTCTTTTCATAGGTAGAACTGCTGGACATTGGCACAGAAAGTAAAAAGAATAAAGTTACATATTTTAAGGTAAACATAGTTAGAAATATCTAAACCATATAATTGAAGAACTGATTTTTATTCAGGAGAAAACTGAATTGATGAAAATGAAATATCATGATCAAATATTTGAAGTGGCTCATTTCCTCTATGTCTAAATAACAACACATTGTAATGATCCTGAAGAGTTACCCCAAAATATGAGTGACTTGAACATCATATCCTTATTTTGTAAAAGAAAAATAATTCATTAAACCCAATGTTTATTTTTCACTGAACATGGAATTACCATACTTCTGGGTATCTCAGTTTGGAAGTTGGTGTCATTTCACAAATTTCCTCTTCTCTATAGGACCTTGACATGTTAGTTATTTTATTCTAGCTCTGTCTGTGAAATTTCAACAAATATCAGGAAGTGTTAGTGATTCCTAACAGCTCATGCAAGTCAACCCAAGATTAAGTATCTTTAGATAGAGAAGCAAGATTTCAAAAATAATATATAAGCCATACCACAAATAAATGCTTTCCAAGGGAAAACCTTTTACATATTGGCAACAAGTTTCCTTGTTGTTTGTACTTGCCCCATAGAAATAGGAAATAAGATAGAATCATCTTTGAATTTCCCCTAAATTCAATTGTTGTTTTTGAATTAAATCAAATTTAGTTTCTTCCAATTTTGTCATAAGGATAAATATTTGCTTTATGCCATTTATGCTTTGAGAAGCAAAAACTGCTTTTGTTCCATAGCTGATATAAATGGCATTTTGAAACTCTAGTAATCTGACCAAGACTGACTTGTGCTCCTGTACAACATCAAAATTTCCAACATTGTCATGTAGCTTCTCTCTGAGCTTTCCCATTCTTGCGAAACTGAAAAATTCAAGCTCCTCTGTACATTTTCAGAAAGTCATTTTACCAACACAACCATATTATGGTTCATTGTTTTAAAATTTTTAATTCCTAGTAAATAAATGTTTTCCCAATAACTGAGACAAGTCATTCACTCAACAGTAAAGTGTCCTAAACTACTCAGAAGTAGAGAACCTGAAGACATACAAAGCGCTCAGGTGCACCTGAGGTTAGTTGAGAAATACTGCTTTGCAATTAACACTATGACTTTCCATAATTCCTCAGGGACAAAATGATCCCAGACTTCTTAGTCACCAAAGACCCTGGGGAGTTATGGCTCTGCCTGGCTCTCCAAGATTAAGATTATCAAGAGCATGATTCCACTTCTCTTAAATTCAGTAGGTAGGATACCTAACTTCAGCAATCCAGGCTCAAAGAAATAAAATGGAAAGCTTGAGAGTTTGAGAACATAGTAACAGTTTCTCAAGTGTCATGACCTCATCTTGAATAACTTTCTTGTCTCAGACTCAGACCTTGATTTCTCTCTACAAAAAGGCAAGTTTCTGTCTACCTATCTTGGCCTCTAGCTTCCTTGGATAAATATCCTGTCTGATTTATTCTTCAACTTCTTGATCTGTATTCAGTCTGATTATTGTCTCTGTTAATCATAGCATTAGTTATTTTCTTAGATTTACGTCATTTCCAGTTGGTTCTTCTCTTCCTCGTAGCTCATGTTTCTCTGCTTCCTGGCATGGAGAATGGACTTTGATTTCTCTTCAGGCCTTGTGCATTTCCCTAAGCCAGGTTCTAGGAGTTGTTGTATTCCAGTGAGTATTTGTGAGCATCATCTGGAACATGGTTACTTTACTCAGAGGAGTTAGGTCTTTTCAGGTCTTGCTTTTAAGATATGTAGGGTAAAGTAAGAGTGGATTTTAGTCAAGGATGGAAATATCCAACTAATGAAGCAAGAGACCTCTGAAGACTCAGTACAGTACTTTGTGATGCCAATTTTTCCATTTTGGGCAAAGACACCAGGCACTGTACTTTTAGTCTCTAATTGTATTGATAGCATCTTTCCCTGACTTTTGGCAGTTCGGTTCTCGACATGCAATCATCAGTTTTCCACTAGAATAGGAAAAGACAACCTCTGCAATACCTCACCTCTCCATTTCTCTTCTCGCCTCGCCTCTCCCCCATCCTCTCCTCTCATGTTCTCAAATCATGGGCCCCACTACACATTTCCGTGGTTCTCCTCCACCAACACCTGGCCTGTCCCTCAGAAAGTAACCTAGGTCACTCATAGGGTTCATCTCATTGCTTCCAAATCAGAGGGCTTACTCTACTCTGCTGTCTAATGTCCACTGTCTCACAAACTGTTGTTCTCTGTATTGTATGTTTTCCTAGTTATTCTACGGTGGAGGACATGGTTAGTCCCTATTAGGCTATCTTGGCCAGATGGAGAAGCCTGTTTTCAGGTCACTAAGTACTGAATTGAATTAAATTGAACTAAAGTCTAAGCATCAAAGATAGATAGCACAACATGAATACCTCAATAAATAGTACTGCAGACTGGGTCAATTAGAGCACAAGCTAAGATAGTGTAACAAAATAGAATAAAAAGATAGTTTTCAGGTGATTCAGGAACTTTCCGGGACTAGGCTTCTCATATTTTGTTGGCTTTCACCATCTCGGTTTCCTCTTATTAGTCAACCTTGCTTCCAGCTAAAACTTCAGGGTTCTCTTATTAAACAATGAATGAAAAAATGATGTTAGTGACAATAGAGATTTGGTACCAGACACACTGATAATGAGTGAACTTATTTTATCTTCTTCACCTAGGTTATCTTTGAAAAATAGCTAAAATGGTTTTAGAAATGAAGAAGAGTAATAAAAACAACTCTGAAGAAGTTGGGCATGGTGGCTTACACCTGTAGTCCCAGCATGTGGGAGTTTAAGGCCAGGCTGGATTACATAGCAAGACCTGTTTCAAAATAAAGCAAAACAAAACAAAACTATCCCACAAGATTATAGTAAATTACCATCCTCAAAAATTTCTCCAAATCTATATTTATTTCATTCCTCAGTATAAGACTGTTACTTTGTCATTCATATACAATTTTGTAGACTCATTTTGAAAGAAAATAAATGCTTCAAGAACTTATTATCTTCGATGTGTTGTGATTTTTTTTTTCCCAGCAAATGTCTAGGCATTCTCAAGCTGCTTTATCTTGATATGAGCTACTGTACATCAATCATTGGCTGAATTCTGCAGAGCTGCTAATCTAATAATTAGCTTCTCCTGGTTTCACCAGTTCCTGTACAGAATGAATCAGACAACTAAATTTATGCAAGACCACCCTTTCCCAATCAACTTGATGAACTCCATGAATATTTCAGAGGCTGGAAGACCTACACATGCAGGCTTGTCAGTGTGCATAAAAGAATGATTTAAGAATCCGTGAGTAGGTGGAAAGAGGAGTCCTGTGGATGGTGCCAAATCTGGACTGACTCTAGTGTTCTTATTAGCTATTTAAAGAGAGCCCCTTTGATAATTGTTACAAACAAGAGTTTGCGCACATTTCTCTGCCAGGTATGTATTTCCTGGAGTGAAGGAGCCCTCCATTCTCTAACATCAGCTCCCTTATCCAACAAGAGTCAGTCTTTACTATTTTATTGCAAGTCTCACAAGCTCAGAATCTCTTTTTTTTTAATAAATTGTGTTTATGGGTATATCTTCAGAATACATATCATCACATTCCTCATTGACAATCTGTACCTGTACATGATATGCCTTGATTCTTACTTAACATCTCAGAAAGTTGGTTTTACTCACAGCAGCATAAGTTCCTATTTGAACCATCTAACTACAGAAATGTGACAGAAGTAGTTGTCTTTTAAATAAAATAGAGTGTAAGAGAAATAGGCATTTGTATATGTTTTCTTCTCCTCATATGTATGAAACATATTTTAGTCATGGCATAATCATGGCAAGAGTCCCAATATCCCCTTTTAAGAGGCTCATATTGATTCTGAATTCTATCTTGGGAAACCTGTTTTAAAAATTTCAGACTCTAGAATCAATCTGGATCTCAGTCAAAAGTTCATACTTTTCACAAGATATTTTTCCCAGAGTGAGTTTTTTTTTTAATTTTTTTTAGAACAAGGAGAAGGCAAAAGACTTGAAAGAGTTACTGTCTCTCTGTAGTGTGAGCTGGACACACACCCAGGGGACATTGGAGAGACTCCCAGGGCTACTAGGAGCTTGACTTCTCATAGCGAGGCATGCAGGCTAAACCACTACAGGCAAAAGAAAACCAAATTATATTGTTAGAATAAATTTTATATTTATTTGATATACTTCCTGGAATAAATTTATATCTAGTTGATTCACTTAAGGTTTCAGAGAGAGAGAGAGAGAGAAAGAGAGAGAGAGAGAAAAGATAATTTGAAATCGGCAGCAGAAAAAATATTTTTGTTCTGTTTAAAGCTTAAATTGTGGTCTTCAATGACTAACAAGGAATAGCTACCTCTTTGACTTAAGGAATTTCACAAAGTCATAGATTGTTTGCCTCAGGCAAAGTAAGTCCATTTGCCGTTGAATTCAGGCTGTTATTATTACCTTAATGTTATCAAGACATGATATTTTGTTGTCTTATGCTAGTGAATGAGAAAAAACTGTGTGTCAGTGAAAATTTGGGTGTCTATTCCTTGCAAATTCCCAGCAGACTCCACACCTTGAATTCTGTATATTTCTAACAGAGCCAGAAATACCTTTACCTGTCAGTGAAGGAAGACAAAAGAACATGACTGAAGGCTGGGCTTTCAGGTCAGTTTTACTGGCCTGACATGTAGAAATTATGTGTCTCCGGCCAAACATGTAACCTCTCAAATACTCTGTGTCCACATCTATAAAATGGAGGTGACAACAGCTGTTCAAAAATTAAAGACCTAAATAGCAATGGTGTCTAGTTCTGTATTAGATGCTGTAGACATGACAGCTCACAAAACAAACACACCGCCTGCTCTCAAGCTTTGTTAATCCAATTATACCCATCAGATTACACCTTTGAAAGATTTTGTAGAAAACCCTCAACAGAATGCCCTTCACACAATGATTACTGAAGTGTACACGGGGTGGGGGGTGTTCTGTTTTTGAGACAGGGTCTCACTATACAGTTCAGCCTGGCCTTGAACTTTTTAGCCAGACTGGCCTCCAGTTTGAGCCAGTCCTCCTGCCACAGCTCCTCTAAACTATATTAATGTCACAATTTTCAGCTTCAGTTTTTGTTTGATGTTGATGTGAGCATAATTATTATATTTTCCTTATTTTTTAAAGTAGCTAGCTGCTTATGTACAATGATTTTCAGAAGTTTCAGGAAAGCCCACATAAAATAAAATAGCTACTCGAACACTTGATCATGTTAGATTATAATGGTATCCAAGCCATGTTTTTCTGTGGGTTAGAAGAACAGCTTGTCCTTGGAAATAAGTAAGCTATAAAAGCGAAGGACTGCATGGATTTTGGAGGAGCCTGAAACTAACGCATTTAGCACTCACAAGGCGAAATGCTGTCAGAGCCAGGAAGTGGGTAAAGTCATTACATCACATGATTTTTTTTTTATGAGAAACGCAAAATATAAGTAAAAAAGCAAAACAAAAGATAATAGGAAGTAGGAAGATCTTTTCCAAATGGGGTAAAGAACTACAGAGAGTGAGACATCGGAGAGATGTCTAGGGCAGGGAGAAAGCAAGAAAATCGAAATGGAATAAAAAAAGAGAATTGAAGAAAAAGATGGACACAGAGTTTCTATAAATGGGCAGAGAAGCAAGAGTTGGATCAGAGAGGAAAAGGAGGAAAGGGAACAAGGAAAGAATTAAAGTATGTTAAGGAAATGTATAAAGTTCCCCACAGTGAATGTAATCGTCAGTTCCTGCAAACATGTACCAATTAAAAAACATCATAATGTTATGATCTGAATTGTGAAAACACTCCAAATATATTTTAAACTTCTGTGGCTCAGAGAATAGAACTGAGATTGCTTCCAAATACTGGACATTTCAATAAGACTTTTATGTCAAAATAAGACCTTGAGTTTGGAGTTATATAAAGATTAAAACATAGTAAATTCACTTAAGTTGATTCTTTTTGTGTCTTCTAGCCAAATGCAAACAATTGTGAACTACCACTAGTTCACCTATTATCATGATCTATGACTTCTCTCAAAGTTATCTGAAGTTCAGTTCGTAAACTTGCCACGTAAATATCAAGACTTACGTTTAAAATGTTACATTTCTGACGAATAAGATGACAACAAAGAAGCTCTCCTCTTCTTAGGGAATGGAACAGAAGAATAGTTCTCTCCCAAGGGCAAAGCATAGTCAAGTTCAAGTTTATTTGAGAAATTTCTTCCAAATAATTTGAGCTGTACACTCCAAGCTCTTTTTGCCTAGTTTATGAGGTTGAAATTTTAGCTTTCTTATAAGCACACAGTATAGATTTACACGACAAAAACTGAATAGAAAAGTATTTTGCCTCAGGAAACTGCCCAGCTTCCCTTTAATTAAAGCTGATTCTTTTTTAAGAGGAAGAATCGTATTTCTGATTTTATATTTTCCTACATTAAGGAAGGAACTTAGAATATTTGACTTCCACAGGGGAAGAATAGACAGAGAAATAAACACCAGGAATGTTTTAAATCTCAGCCTCTGGGAGGAATTTAGCAAAGTCTGTAACTGAGAGGTCAATCAGTTAAAGACCAAACCTGCCCAGGAATCATATTAGATGTAAGCAAGCTCCTTTGCTAAAATATTAGAAGGCTGTATGTCATTTCCTGTTGATGAATTTCCCTAATACAATTAACATTTGCCAAGTGTTGAAAACTTTCAAATGGGGAAAATATTGTCAAACTGTTCTCTTCAAGCTCTTCAACTCTACTAGACCTGAGGGATGTGCACAGCTCCAGCAACAATGGCTTGCTTGTGACTGTATGATGAAGGGATTCCCCTCTTCACTGGAGAGAGAAAACAGGAAAAGAAGATAAAACTCTGGGAAACACCCCAACACCTTAAAATTTAGTGAGGTAGGAGTAATATATTTTAGTCCATTAATGGTCCCAGGACAGAAACTTGGGGTATGAATGTGCCACGTGAACCAGCAACATCACTTCCAGGAATGGAGCCAAGAAAATAAAATTATCACTTTATGTGCTGACACCAATGTGTTTACTCCAACATAGTCAAGACATAAAAACAACCTAAGTCTATCAGTAGATAAATAAAAGGCCTGTGTGTAGGAGTGAGTGTGTGTGTGTGTGTGTGTGTGCGCACATGCGTGCATGTGCATATGCACTGTCATAATGGAAAATAATTCAGAGTAAAAAGAAAGACACTTTGCCACTTTAACATGGATGGAACTGAAAGACATTACATATACTGAAATACATCAGGCACAGAAAGACAAGTACTGAATCATCTCACTATATTCCAGTAAAGCCAGCACCACATGGGTGACATAAAGCCCTTCTCTCATGGAAACAGTGGCCAGGCTCCCTTGAACCCTGGCTGCAGCCACCCCACGTTCCTAAATGACTGAGCACAGTGAAGTGAATCCCAGGGACCCAATTCTCCAGAAGTCCCTTCTCAAACAGGAGCTGCAGGCCTTGACTTCTTGGATGAAAGATTCATATTTCTAATCCCTTGATCCTGTTTTAAGTGGGATCTGAGATGCCCGCAAGGCATCTTCTTTTTGTATAAACTAGTTGATTTCTTTTTAATGGTAGAAATCTCTTTTGTAATCATACCTCTTTGGTCACAATGTTAGGCTTATTTATTTTCTTTTCTGGTTCAAAATTTAATTTATTCAGATTTTTCTTCTCTGCCTTTGCCTCAGATTCTCACTAAAATTAGGCTAAGTAAGCCAGCAGTACCCATACCACAAACTGAATGTTAGACTGTCTTGCAATTTCCTGTCAGATTATTAGCTTATCACCCTTAATCTCAGTCTGCTATACAATGTAGAACATGAGTAAAATACAGATAAGTTTTCTGGCAGGGTGTAACACACAAGCCATCTTGTTGTAACTGTCAATAAAATCTTTGTTCCCACCTGAAACCACCTGAACCTGCCATTTATGGTACCCATTTCTAACAGCATCCTAACCTTCTGATCTACAAGCAGAATCATGCATCAAGCTCTATTAACAATCCTCTAGGGTTCTTCTAGCCCACACATCTAAACCTTTCTAAGCTCTTCCTACAGAGCAGTTCCAAAGGCTTCTAAACAACATGGTCAGTAACAGTTCCAGAAATGATGCTATTTTTGGAGCCAATTTTCCCTACTAAACGACATTCCAACCTCTGAACACAATTCTGATACAACTTAAAGGAGGAAGGGTTGAATTTATCTCATACTTTGAAGAGTTAGATTCTGTTTACATCCAACTAGATCCAAGACAGGCACATCAAGGCAGAAGAGTGTGACAGAACAAGCTGCTTAGCTGATGGTGGTCAGAGAGCGGAGTCAGAGAGTAGTGGACAAGGGACCATATACTGTGTCCAAAGCCACTTTTGCATGTCCCACTCAAACACAACCAAGAGCATGCTCTACTAATCCGCTAGGTGTTTCTTAATTGAATGATGTTCACATATCACAATTATCAGTCACATCCTTGAAAATTACATCCTAATGCAGAGAAATGGAGCTCTTTGAAGACAAGACAGAGTTCACAGGAGCAGAAAAGATCCAGAAAGGAGAGCATGGACCTGCTTCCCAGTTGGGAGGTGATGTAGGGAAGATGACCAAGCACAGGTGGGTCATGAGGAGACCTGGGTCGTCTACACGGGAATGAACACATGAGGTAAGTGGGTGAACCTCCTGTCCTAACTCTTCATAGACCTGTTTCCTTCTCTACAAGGTAGACACTAAACACCCTTCACTTAGTTGACTAAAGGACGTGACCTCCTACAGAACAGCACAGAAAACAGTGCAGAGTTGGCTGAGAGCAAACATGAACTGCCTTGATTATTGTTATTACTGTTGAGGAAGAAAGAATCATTCATCAGAGGTGCATCATCTAGCTCTGGAAGGAAGTCAAGCTCCTCTTCCATATCCCTCAGGGGAGTAGGCTGTTCTGTCTAATCCTTAAATAAGTTGCTACAGCTTGAGCTTTACCTCAGAGCAGGAAGTATGGCTGACCCAGCACTCTAAATTCAGCACTACTCCTCTCTCCGTCATGGTGAGAAGCTATTCAGGGGTTGTTGTCCTAAGAAATCCTCTGGGGATCCAAGCATACAAAATTTTACAGTTTTTATTCAATTCGTAACATGTACCTAATGTTCACTTAATAGCACAACTAGATGCCACTTCAAATTGGCCCAGATATTGAAAATTATTAATGCAATATGTAATTTTCTTACAGATTTCTAAGTCTGTTTCCTCTTCTTTTATGTAAAAAGAAAATAGATGAAACAAGTACTGAAGTGAACAAAATTCAAGTATCCAACATTCAAAAATTTATAGTAAAGGAGTAATGAGTTTATGATACATATTCTAATTATATTAAATGTAATTTCAAAATAAATATGAGTATCAATCTGAGGAATTTTAAGTTTTCTAAGGATTGCACATTAAAATGTTAACTTTTAAAATAAAACTTAAATTACAGCAGATTCACATGCTGTGTGATTTCCTGCATTTAAAATGGAAGTCAAATATTAGATTGTAGTTATTCCTTTATTCTGAGATTTAATTGATTTTCCTATTTGTCCTATTTGTGCACTTAATAGTAAGTTTTGATTGACTGATACAATTAATATGTAAAGAAACATTAAGAATTATTAAAGAATCTCTCCAAAGGATTGTTGCAGTTTCCATTTTACTCTTTAAGTTATAAATCTTTATAGGAGTTAAGAAAATTATTTTGGGGAAAGAAACTCACATGGACCTGAAGAAAATAAGCTTATTCATGTACAAAAAGCAAACAAAGCCCGCGTAGATTGAAAAGGAAAAACAAATAGGCTTTTCTTCTTCAAGTTGTCATCTGTCAGTTGCCATCTGTTGAAATCACATTTTAATATGGCACAAATAATGAAATTGATTCTGAACATGCAGTGACAGGCTGTGGGCAGCAAAATATGACCAAGTTTTAAATGACTAATTGATAAAGTAAATTTAAAGGGAAATATGTCTTTAATTAAAAGTGAAATTGGTGTACAGTCAGAATAAATTCATATCAAGTTCTCTGATTATAACATTGATAAATGAGATAGCGAATAAACATGCTAGCTCCTGAATTACCCTGAAGCAATGAAGATGCTGTTCACATTTAAAAATATGACCCAAGGTATTTGAAAACTATTTAGGTGAAAAGAAATGTAAGAGTGTATTTTATGATAAAATTATGTTTTTGCCGTCTTTACTCACCTAGCCCTTAGGTCTCTGGTAGACACGTAGTAGAATTTTCATCAATGTTTGCTATGATAAACTTGTGACTGATAAGAACTAATGATTGAATTATTTATGCAGTTATTCTCAGGCAGAACACTATTGAAGCACTGAATAAATTCAATATGGTTGAAGTCAAATAAATAAATTGAAGCCAAACATCTCTACTTCTATACTAAGTCTGGGAAAAGCAAAGAATTAGATGTCCAAACTTCACGCACATCCTAACTAGGCATCGCTGATGGATACTCCAGAAAAGCGAGTCACTGAAACTTTTTAGCCTTCACACGGTTATCCTTTCTCTTTAGATGAGTTTTCATTGCCTTCAGAATAGATTTCAAACATCTTGGCACCACTCCGAAGTCTCTCTTGACTAGTGCTTTGCATCCCTTTCTGGCCCATCTCTGGCCCTCTCTGACAAGCTACACGAATTCACAGCTCCTTGGAAATCTCTTTCATGATGCTTCTTTTGTCTAGAATGACTTTCCCCAACTATCCACCAAATTAAATTAAATGATCCCAATTATATTTCAGTTATCTATTTCAAGGTTTCTTCCCCAGTCAGCAGCACATGTGCCAACATGTATACACACACGACTGTGCACACACCTTATGCACAGCTTCATGCCAAGTCAAGGATGCTCTTCCCCTGCTCTGCCCTCCTGTAATCTGAGTAAGTCCACAGCACTTATCTTCATAAATCATAAATGGCCTCAACTGAAAAGAACAAATCTCTCTTATACGATGATGCATAAAAAGTGCCTACACTTTCCTCTGGCCATTACTACCTTCTCAATAAAAATTATTTATATTAAAAAGAGATTAAAAATAAAATGCAGTTGCGCTAGAAATGAAGAGATTCCACAGCTTCAAGTAAGAATGTTATCTTCTGAGCCCTAGCTATGCTGACCAGACCTTTTTCCTGCCTCTGTGCTGTTTTCATTTTTAAGTTAACTCTTTCTAGAGCCCATAAACTGCCACATAATTTCAATCAAATTTAGAAAGATATCAATCTATCACAAAAGTCAGACTGAGGTTCCTAACTCTCACCCTGACCTTAAAGGCTATATCTGCTGGTTCTCAGTACTTAAGCAGGAAGAGCTACAAGCGATCTAGCTTCTCATAGGCTGGACACCCTCCAAAGGAGACGACATACATTTCTACCACCTGATTAAACTGTTACATTGCATAGACCAAGGTGAAAAATGGAAGTTAGTCTACTGATGCCATGTGGCAAAACAAAAGAGTTGTTAAACAACAGCAATCGATTTACTTTGGATGAACTCTTCTTAATATTTCCTTTGTGTTGTATAAAATTATAGGAATGTTATTAATTGAATGGCGTTTATGGTTTCTCACACATTTTTGGGGGGGCAGTAATAAATGTGGCCTGGAGCTAAATTAAGACATCCTTTCACCACTTTAGGCACAGCTTTTTTTCCGAACAGCTGGTTTCTGTTAATAGCCATATCCTTCCTGCAGAGCCAGCAAATTTGTAATCCCCATCAAGCTCGCTGTGCAGCCGCCCCCCAGCACATAATCACAGAGCACATTCCCGTTGCTTTACATGGTATTTTTTCCCTCCAAGTTGTGCTTTTGGGAGACACACCATCTATTTTGTACTCCAGCTTCATGTCTTTAATTATAGAGTCGAGTATTTATGGTGAGGAGAAGAAGAGAGCGCAGAAGGTGCACAACTGCCTTTTTAAGGCAGGGAACTCAGTTTTTTAAATTGCAGAAGGGTCTCTGAGCCTCAAGAAACATATTTCAAATGACACCGGCATCTCCTAGTGCACAATGAGGAAATAGTAGGATGTACGCAATAACCACAATACGCATGAGATCTGACCGAGGCTGAAATTCACTACAGTGCGGATGAGCGATATTGTCCCTTCCCAGATCTGGGGGAGGTTTCTCAGAGGCTGCTGGTACTTCACTAGAAGTGATCTTTTGTTGGCTTTGAATTTAATTTTATTCTTTATTTTCGATCATGATCCTATTCATAATTTGATTGCAAGAAAGTAATCCTTGAGGTCAATATTTAATTCATTAAGTAAACATGATTGGTTGGAGTCTGACATTCTAGGCTGGTCCACAGTGTGCATTAAGTACTCTGGGAAGGAGTCTGCCTAATAAATGTGTCCATCCAACCTGTCTGGCTATTTAGGAAGAGTCTGGGTAAATCTGGGAAAAGGACATATGTTCTCCACCTAGGAAGGAGAAGCTCACATAAATGGAAGTTGAAGATAAATATTTAATTTATTACGTAGTAAGACAAAAATGTTTTCAATTATTTAAAGAGAAACAAATATATGACACGATTATTTTGTAGACAAATGGGAAAAGTTTGTTTCGCAGAGTCTTAGGAACCAGATAAAGAGAGACTTTCTCAGCAAGTGCTGGTATATCAGGCTAGGATAGAAGGGAAAATGCATGACTCAAACTGCATTCACTCTCTGCTTGTCCTAAAGGGGCCATTTCCCCAGAGCAGACATCCTGCAGGACAGAAGAGGGGACAACTAGGAAGAACAAGGCCGGAGGAATAGATACAGGGCAACATAACACAGTGGTCTATTCAGAACCTAAACTATGTGTAGATATCTCTGAATTCCCAATTGCTTCTTAAATTATACAGAGAAAATTATTTGCTTGTTGATTTGTTAATGTGGTCATTTTCAAATAAAACTAAGGCCATGTTCTTGACATACCAATCCTAGGAGATTTTCCCTTGTTCAACCCTGTATATTAGGTAAAATCTTAAGCATCTCAAATATTTTATGTTAAAACTAACTTCTTAAAGCAGTAGTGTATTCTGTGTTTTATTTTTCACTCAATAATAACTCAATTTCTGAACATAATATCATGTCTAGGATAGCCTACATTTCCTCATATATTTCACTCACACTAAAGATTTTCATCCTAAGATTTTTAAGCATATTTATATATTATATTTACTGGACTCAAAGAGCTTGCTGAACCTCATATTTTATCTCCATGGAACTGGCTTGTTGTCAGTGAATGGAATAAAAGGATTAATTTGATGAAGATTTTATGAATCTTAGACATCAGAACTGCATAGCAATAAGAAAAGAGCAGATGTCTATGATAAACACAAGTTAGCAACATGACAACATATGTGCTACAATGTATGTGTCATCTGCCCTGATACTTTCCAAGATATGCAAGATACTTTCCCTTTACCATAATTAAATAAAATCAAGGTCCAACACTGTCAGAATGATCTGCTTTGACTGTTTTAGAAAAATTTGTTCTAAGACCACATCAGTGATTCATAGGAAAAGTTTTGACACAGGGTTAGAAGTAATGATATAGGCTTTAAAGCAAGGATCTTAAGGAAAAAAGTAATAAAGTAATGAATACACTTAATTTTCACTTTATTGCACTATTTTAGAAAAAGCATTTACCAGGCCGGGGATATAGCTCAGTGGTTCCAGCGCCTGTCTTGCAAGCGCAAGGACCAGGATTTGATCCCTGGTAACCACATAACAATACTGGGCGGGGAGACTAACACCCAGCAGCAACCAGTACCATATACCACAGTGCTGGACGTGGCGGCTCACACCTGTAATCCCAGCACCAGGAGGCAGAGGCAGAAGGATTGCTGTGATGTGAGTTTGAGGCTGAGCTCAGGGCCAGCCTTAACCACAAAGTGAGACCCTGTCTCAAAAAACCTTAAAAAAGAAAAAGAAAAAGCATTTACCATACATAAAGTGAAAAGCTCCAGAAAGAAGAGTGTCAACAATGAAGAGAGGCATAAAATAGCGATTTAAATATTTAACATTTGTAGTTTAGTAAGGGGAAAACAACGTAATTGTCAAGACATACAACAAAGCATGACTCTAAAGGAAACATAACCTATTCCACAATTTTCCTCCTTCACTTGGACCCAAATGGTTTCACAAAGGAATTCTACTAATTAATTAAGGAAGAAATTGTTGGTTCTTTAAGAAAATTTTAAAATTTATAAGTTTCTGACAAAACTTTTTTAAAATTGACAAAACTTGGGCCTTGGGTGCTACAGGTATAGGTGAGGGGTGCAGTGCTGGCCTGGCTTGCGTGAGGCCCAGTGTTTACTCCTCAGCGCTGAAAAAAAAAAAAAGTACTTTTTAAAAAATTGCTGGTATTAACATCATTATAGTCCTAGACATTAAGAAGCAGATATTAAATATGTACCAATAGGGCCAGGGATTTAGCATAGTGGTTATGTGGCCTGTCTTGCAAACACAAGGGCCCGGGTTCAATCTCCAATAACTACATACAACAATATCAGGTGTGGTGACTCACGGCCACCAGCATTCAGTACTACATACCATAATGCTGAACGTGATGACTCACACCTGTTATCCTAGCACTCAGAAGGCAGAGGCAGGACGACTGCTCTGAGTTCCACGATCACCTGGGCTACACAGAGAGCTCAGAGCCGGTCTGAACTACCAAGCAAGACCTTGTCTCAAAAAACAAAATAAATGTATCAATAAATTTAATATTTTAAATAAAATGGAAAATTTTTTAAAGAATATAACTTACAAATATTTACACAAAAATAAGCAATCCAATAAATGAAAAATCTAGTATCCACTAAAGACAATGGATTTTTAATTACAAAACTTACATAAAGAAAATCCGAGGCCAAAGTGGTTTTGCCTTTAACAAGTGTGTAGGAAGGAGAAACGCAAGCCCTCTGTGAACTCCTCCCAGAACAAAGGGGAGACATCAGCCTAAATAGAAATATTAAGCACTGAAAAACAAATCCAACCATATAAAAATCACAGATGAGACTCAGATTGCCATTTATTCAGGGACACCAGGTGTTTTCAGTTCCAAATACTCAGAACAATGTGCCAAATTATGACCATAAAGAAAGACATAACCATCTCAAAGAATGCAGAAAAAAGTATTTGATTAATTTTAGCACTTATTTATGTTAAAGAGAAACAAAAAGTAAAATCTTAGTAAACTTAAAAGAGAACAATTTGCATCTATAGAAATCAATTCCAGGTCAAGTACAGATGAACAGACAGATAGACAGACAGACAGACATATGTACAGAGACAGAGATACATAAAGAGATCACAGATATAGGTATGTAGATATCTCAATTCATTTGCATATCATCCATAGGTAATATACATGTCAATCACTCATATATGCCAAAATGATAAAACTTCTGTAATCTAAATGATAGCATGTGACACCATCATTACAAAAGGGCAGGCAAGTTCTTAGAATCCCAAGAACTTAATAAAATATAGCACTGGATTGTTCAAATAAAATACAATATTTTCTTTCATAAACCAAATTCTGTTAATAAAAATATGTTCATTAAAAGTTATCAAATACACAATAAAAACATGGAGTAAGGCACAGTATTTACAAGACATAACCACCAGAAGCTTATGTCCAGATGTAAATATCAGTAAGGAAAATAAAAATTATTAAAAAACAAAACATTTAAACTAGAAGTTCACAGGAAGTTACATCTCTTTTTTGTAAAACCACTCAGAAATACTGATACTTTTTATCCATTTGTGTTGCAGACACATACATTTCCACCCTGCCTTTAATTTTTCCTCCACCGAGTTTGTCAGAGTCCCCTTTGCTCTTCACCCTGCACGTCTGATCCCCTGCAAGAACACTTTTGGAGCAAAGCCAGAGAACGGAAGCCCTAACCATGAATAATTCATGCTGCACAACTTCGGTCTGACCCTCGCCCGCTCCTGATGTTTCCCCTATTCAACTCTCACTGATTTAAGGAAGAAAACTGAGGCCACATACACTCCTCTTCACATCCAGGAATCAATGCCCTACATTTATATAATGTCTAGACTCACAGAAAGAATAGCACTATTGTTGAAAACACAGGCTTGTGGAACTAAGTGGAAAGCAGGAGGTCATGTTGCCTACACCCTTTCAGCTCACAGCTGATGATGCTGAACCTGAGAGACCCGAAGAGCCCGGATGGCCGCTCCCTCATGCTTTGATGTGCTCTTTCCCCAAATAAAGAAAAATGCTTCTTCTTTAGTTTAATCCTTCCCTGTCTTTACAAAGTGCTTATCTATCAAACGTCTTTCCCTCTTTAGTTTCTATGCACACCAGTCCTTTGAACTGGATGCTTTTTTTGTCTTTGTCACTGCACAGAGCTCTAGACAAGATTAAAAATATGATGATGAGTTGCTTTAAATATGAGGATTGTTCTTCTCTCACCACAGTGTCCCATACTGTTGGGGCCTCTCATGCTGGTTCAATAGCTCAGTGACAGGACTGGCTGACGCCCTTGCAATCATTTATTCCCTTTCATACCATCTAAAGAGAAATGAAGGCCTTAGTTTCTGGTACCATAGGTATCTGAGGCATGAGAGAAAGGTTACGGCCATGGAACAACTATTGCTGTACCTTTTACCTGAAAATAAGCCTTTCCTTGAAGTGTCACTCAAACTTTATCTTCCACTTGTACATAGCCAAATGGGAACCACAGGGCTCTTCCGGATGCAGGAAGTCTTGCTGATTGGTTCACTGTTGTCCTCCAAAAATGAGGCTTTTGACAGCAAAAATGAATAATGAATGGCACCCTACTACCTCCACACAGTACCCCGCCTTGACAGGCTGAGGGCCCCGAATGACTTGCCTCATTCTGTGTCTCTCTCCCCCTTACTTACTCCCCTGCCAAGTTCATGAGCCGGTCAAGTCGTCTCTTCTAGCTTTCCATCCACTGCTTTAGCTCCAGCACCCTCCTCACTACCCTTCCCACGGCTCATCCTTGTCCCCATCTCGCTGAGATCTTCAGTTCTCAAGAAAAGAAGCAATAATCCTTTGCAGACAACTTTTTCTCTGATCATGCTATTTCAAGAGTTTTCCATTTTCTTGGTCACTCTTTTCTTCACAGCAAGAATCACAATTTGGAAAGAATCTCATACTTTGTTAATATTTACTTTTGATCACTCATTCTAATACACTGCTATCGTTACTTATCTGTGATACTCACCCATCCAGCAATTATTAAACAACTATGTCCCAACCATCATCCTAGGTGCTTGAGATAATCATAAACAACACCAAAGACCCTGACCTCAAAAGGTTAGAATTCCAACTGGGTTTTAAAATAATCAATAATTCAGGAATCACCACACTGATTTCCACAGTGGTTGCACCAGTCTAGATTCCCACCAACAGAGAAGGTCCCATTTGACCCTGCTATTTCCCTGTTAGGTGTATACATGAAAGAACTAAGGCAGGATACCAGTGACATATGTGCACCCATGTTTATAACAGCTCAGTTTGTAATAGCTAAATCTAGAAAACAACCCAAATACCTATTAATTGGAGACTGGATAAAGATGTAGGTTTTTTTTTTTTTTTTTTATAAAATGGAGTATAATTCAGCCATAAGCAATGATAAATTAGAAATATTCATACTTAAGTGGATGACCTTGAGGACATACTCATAAATGAAATAAATAAAACACACATGTATAAATACTGTATCATTTCTGCAGTACGAGATACTAAAGGTGTATAAGGTCCAGAATGTATGATAGGTATTGTGAAGTGGGAAAACAATGTTCAAAGGGAAAAGGGAAAGGGAGATAGAGGAAAGTAAGAAAGGGAAAGAAAAAATTTGATGGTAAAAACAAACAAAACAACCCCAGAAACATAGTTTTTGTATAAGAGGGGGGGCTGAGGTAGTAGGTAAGGCAGGGGAATGGGAACACAATAAAGGAAAGGTTAGAAACATATTTTCTCAAGAGTCAAAGTCCATCCCACAGTAATGCTTGCATGCCCATACTTGTATCAGCACAGTTTATAATAGCTAAATCTTGGTAATAGCACCTATGCTCATCAATAGATCGATGCATAAGAAAATGTGATATTTATATACAATGGAAGGCTACTGTGCCATAAAGATTAACTTGAGACATTGTTAAATAACTTACCAGAGACCATACTTATAGGTGAAATAAATCAAACACACAAATTTAAATGCCACATTGTAACTCTTATGTGAAAAACTCCAATAGTGAGGCAAAATAAGGATAGATATTGGAAGCAGGAAAATTTTATCCAAATGGAAGAGAGAAAGAAGGATAAAGGGATTTAAAGAAAGAAAATAAGAAAATTGGAAATAAGAAATGAGGAGGGGGAAATTGACTGGAGAGAGGGAAGTGGAAAGATATATTTTTTTTTAAATCCAGATGTGTCATGCACAGGTGAAAATCCCCTGTGCTAAATGTATTCTTTATGTACTGCAAATATGTACTAAGAAAAAAGAATACAAAGTTGCTTAAACAGGTAAAACTGAAAGGTCCTTAGGGCAAAATAGTATTCTTTCCTTGAAAGGAGATAAGAAACTATGTGTTTCCTGAATTCAGAGAAAATATTTTCACTGAATCCATATACTTTCGCCAGTACAAAAGCATATATACTTAAGGTGCTTTCATTTCTCTATTGCTGTCCTTGATGAAAATAATTTTCTTGTAAGAATACCTCTTGTTCAACTGTATGTTATCGCCGACTGTGTCACAGATCTGTGTTGACATTATTAAACACAGTGCTGTTCCTTCATCACTGGGGACCACTTCCAAGGCTGCTTGTGATCTAGCAGGAACTAACGCTATGTAAAAACAGTATTTTGACACACAGAACACTTATCACAGAAACTGTTGGCTACAGCAATTCTTTTTCATGAAAGTTTAGACTGTCCCATAGGATTAGACCTTACAAACAACATATTTATAAGAGAGGAGTTGTTCAGATGGACTGCTTATATCGTGAATGATTCAGTCATCTATGTCTGCAGAAATATTTTTCTGTTCTTTTTTTAAAGAAAGAGGGAAAAGAAAAGAGAAAATGTTCAAAATGACCAAAAATACTATTCCAATTCCATTGTGATTTACAATTTACAAGAAATTTTGTTGATAATCAAGCTTACAATTCCTATCATACATACTGAATGTTAAGTGCAAATTTGATTCATTTTCTCTGGTACCAATCTATGAATGATGAACTCGCACTCATGCTTTTCCCTGAAAATATATTACCATCCTCCACTCACATTAGAGATGAAGGCATATACATGAGCCAATTTCTATGTCCTCAAGAGAAAAAAAAAAATCATCCTTCTCTATTTCCTAAGTGAAAAAAAAAATCATTCTTCTCTATTTCCTAAGTGTGTAGCTTTTCAGGGATACATAGATATCGATTAGATATAGCTATACAGACAGAGGAAAGAAATAAAATCTACTGAAGGATATAGATCTTCCCTGTACCCACGATTAATTCTGTGGCTATCATAAGCTTCCATTTTTAGATACTACTTATTTTCTTGGTGACATGCTCTGTGGATTGTACATATGTTTATTGATTTTCTGTGTCCTGGGTGGAGACTGTTCATTCAAACGAAGCTGATGCTGGCAGGGCGCCAAGCCACCTGGAGCCAGAGGGCCTCTCCCATGCATTATTGGAGCTAAACACTATGAGCAACTGGTGTACAGCTTAGAAATTCTGTTCCACCAGACACTTGGTTTCACACCACTCTGGAAAGAAAAGTATTCACAGAATAGGGCTCCCTCCTTCTCAGCGTAGCCCAACCATGTGCAGTCAAAGCAGAGTACCGGTCCACAGGACTCAAGAGTCCCTCAAGCCACACCTTACTAGGAATATAGCAGAAGCCTTACAAAATTTACTACCTTTCTCCATGGGAAATAAATCAACCTAAAAGGTGTGAGGATGGTTTCTTCATTCTAGAAACAGTCATCACTCCTTAACCACATCCACAGATCTGTGTATATGCAAATGAGAGAGGAAGGTTCAGAACTACTCAGTCTTTCTAATACATCAGACATCAGTGTGATATAGAAGATGATGTTCTATTCACTGAACATAATCAAAGTCAGATGGTAGTTTACTTATTAATCATATTTCATTAAATGAAACTCATCCCTGTTGTTTAACATAATCTTTCACGCAAACAAGTTAATATTTTATTCTACAGCTTTCAAATCAGCACAGAGAGATAGAGAGCTTTCTAGAGGGTCAGAATGAAAAGAAAATGACTTCTAATTGTACTATGAGCTCACACAAATATCTCCCCACCTCGTGCACTATGCACACATGGGGCACACCCAACACAGAATACTATTGTCTGTTTGTGGTTTTAACACAACACAGAGTGAGAGACAGGATTCCGTGAACAAGCCTGTATTGCTCCTCTACTGAAACAAAACTACCAAAATTATCCAGAGGATTGGAGCTACATGAATAACCCATACAAAAGATTTAAAGTACTGGAAAATCTAAAATGACTCGACATATATAAAAGCAAGTAGAAGTAACCCATTCTTATAGATAAAATATCCCAAGATGATCAAATTGTTAGAATTATAGAGCAAAAACTTTAAAGCAGCCATCACAAATATAAACCCTGAAGTAAGGCAAAACCTTAAGCCAAAGGGAAACAGGAGCTGTAACTTGAAAAGTAGAAAAGGTAAAAAAAAAAAACTAAATGGAAACTGTAGAACAAATGAATAATTATAAATTGTAAAACTCATTGAATACATTCAGTGCAGTCCCTATTCAAATTCTAATGGAATTTTCAGACAGAAAAATAATATTCCTAAAATTTATGTGGAATGACAAATGATCCCACACAGCAAAGCAATCTTAAGAACAATCACTGGAGGCAGGAACATTTTACCAGAAAGAAAAGAAGAGAGAATAAAGAAAAAGCAGAAGAGAAAAATGTAATAAATAAAATGATATACCTAAGTGCAATCATAACAACACTTTTATTAAATGTTATTGGTCTAAATATTTCACTTTTTAAAAGACAAAAGTGGAAAAGAAAATAGAAAAAAAATTACATGTCATCTTCTAGGAACATATGTAATGTAATACGCAAATATTTGAAAGTATATAGTAGTATACATAACATACACAACTTCCAGAGTAAGAAAGCTGGCGAGGCTGTTGTAATATTAATGTGGTATCATTGGAAGAGAAAAACAATAATCATACAAGGTGTAATTTATTAGAAACTTATAAGAACTATGAATGTGTTCCTAATAAAATCATAATAAGGAAAAGATGGAACAGTCCATAAGATAAATAGAAATATCCATCTAGACAGAAATAGATTAATACAACTGTCTCAGAAATTAACAGGAAAAATAGATAAAACATTGGCAACCATCATCTATCGTGATCAGTTTATAGAATGCTGTATCCAGCACCTGTAGAATATGCATTCTTTTCAAGTTCCTACAACACGTTTGCCAAGAGACCAACAAGAAAACTCCAAAAGGAAACTTCAGGTTCACATAGTTTTTACTCATTAATTCTACCAAACTTTCAAGAAAAAGTTTGACATAGCATTTTTTAAGTTTAAGAAAGATTAAAGAAAATGACTTGAATACCAATGTAAAAGGTATTATTGAAAAAAGACACAAATATTGCTCATAAATATAGATGCACAAAACCTTTTAAATTGTTACAAGAGAAATCTGCTATTCCATCTAGTAAATAGGAACTTATGAGTAGTTCGAATTTACCAGAGAGTGTAAAGTTGATGAGATATTCAAAAAGCTACCAGAGTTAAGTCACCATAGTAATAGAATGAAGGAAAAATCCATACAGATATTTCAATAGATTCAGAAAATGCACTGGACAAATTCAACAAGCATTTATGGTAGAAGAAAAGGAATAGTCAGCAGATTGAGAACACTCAAATCCACCTCAAACTGACAGCCTTTAGCTAATACCACAGATAATGATAAATAACTAAATCATGTATCTCTGAAATTGGGACCAAAGCAAAGATGTTCACATCTACAACTTCTATTTAACATAGTACTTAAGGTTCTGGCTTATGTTGTAAGGCAATTTTAAAAACATAAAAATAAGGGGGGAAAAAGAGATAAAACCATTACTATTTGAGATAATATCATTGTATACAATGAAGATGCCAGAGAATCTATAAAGCTGCTTTGAGAAGCAACAATTAGCAAAAATTAGCTATTTTCTTAAACTATAGTAGCAAAAAAATTGGAAAATCAGATTTTAAAAATGCATTACAATGGCATCACATTACATTACTCAGGAATAAATCTAACAAAATATTTTCAAAACTTTGACACTGAAAACTAGAAATACTGCTGACAAAGAAAGACTCAGATGCACGGGAAACTGTTGGTGACACACACGGTTGGATCCACTCAGGTTCATTAAGGCAGCATGCTCCACCAACAGGTCTACAAGCCCCAGGCAACACCAATCAATATACCAATAGATACTTTTCCCAAACTGACAAGCTGATCTCGTAGGGACAAAAATCTTTGGGAAGTTAATTATTTATTACCTTGACGGTGATGATGAGTATTATAGATGTACACACACATAAAATATTTTTTAATTTTTTTTTATACAGGGTATCCCTTTTTGTAGTTCAGGCTGCCCCTGTGCTGCTCAGCCTCAAACTCACATCACAGCAATCCTCCTGCCTCTGCCTCCCGAGTGCTGGGATTACAGGCATGAGCCACCACACCGTGCAGTGAGGTATGTGGTACTGGTTGTTGCTGGACGTGAGTCTCCACACCCAGTATGGAATGTGGTTACTGGGGACCGAACCCAGGTCCTTGTGCTTGCAAGACAGGCACGGGAACCACTGAGCTAAATCCCCGGCCCAACATACACATCAACATTTATAAGCTGTGCACTAGTAATATGTGGAGTTCACTTTAAGTCAATTATTCTTCAATATATGTCACAAAGTGTAGAAGCAAGAGGAAATTTAGATCATTTTAAAGTTTATATATCTAGAAAAAATTTAGACAAAATACGTAAATTCCTAGAAAACCACAAAACATAAAGACTGATCATAAAATTTAAATTTTCTAGTTTACAGCTGAAAAAAATAACTGAAATGATTTATTTGTTTTTTAAAATTTTATCCCACACAAGATGTCAGAGAATAGATGACTTTGTAAATGACTTTGATCAAATGTTAAGGGCAAAGATCATTCTACTGCTCATTATTTTTTTGAGTTATCAGAATAAGCATAGAAGAAAACTACACCAACTACATAAAAAAGTATTTTACAACCCTATGACAAGTATTATTTTCAATGACGAAGCATTAGAAGAATTTGGCACAAGACCAAATGGTGGTTTTGCATACATTAGAAAAACTGATCTCCCGTGAAGGTATTTACTTCCTAATACTGAATATAAAATATGCTCTATTTGATAATTGATACCAGAACAGTTATAAGGTTGTTCTCCACAAATAAAACCAAATTATTGAAAATGATAAATTAGAAATTTTATTCCTAAGGTTATAATTTCACTGATTTATAAATTCTTGTGAAATACACTTGTTGCTTTCATGAAGATAAAATTTTTTGAACATTTAATCATTTATTTGTTCCAATATATTCTTTCACATAAAAATAGCCACTAGCTTGATAACTTTGTGTTTGTAAGGGGGATACAGAACTCAAATTATAGAAAACGATTCAGTCCTTCTATATTACTTCAAAGATTATACGACTGTAAATTATGTATTTTCCTTTGCTCTTCTATATTGTTAATCTAATAATTATTAACAGCACCTACAATGAAGCATAGGAGGCATTAGGATAAAACAGACAAAAATTTTTTCCATCATGGAAGAATTTCAGAGAAAAATGTAGTTTGTTTGGTTTTCTGTTCTTTTTTTTTTTTATCTTTATTGGTACATTAAATACATACATCATGATTGCACTCCATAATGGGGATTTGTACCAGTATAAGATACAACTTAATTCTCATTTTTGTTTCTTGAGACAGGATCTCGCTTTGTGGTTCAGGCTGGCCCTGAGCTCAGCCTCAAACTCACATCACAGCAATCCTCCTGCCTCTGCCTCCCGAGTGCTGGGATTACAGGTGTGAGCCACCACGCCCGGCACTGTGGTATGTGGTACTGATTACTGCTGGGCGTGAGTCTCCACGCACAGTATGGTATGTGGTTACCGGGGATCGAACCCGGGCCCTCACGCTTGCAAGACAGGTGCCAGAACCACTGAGGTATATCCCCGGCCCCTCTGTTCTGAGTGTGAGTAATAGTGTCAAACCCAAACCAGAAATCAATGATGGTTGAATTCAATCATATAATATGTAAGAAATTGCCAACAGAACATTGACAGCAACATGAGGAATTTCTGTAGCTCATCACCAGGGAGTTTGGGTGTGTAGGTTTCTGCTTGCAATGTGTGCCTAGTTAAGAAAGAAAAAATATGTAACCCCCACAAGCAGGGCTAAAGGCCGGTATATTGAACATGTTACACCCTCGATCTAGCAGAGTTCCTGAAGCACAGTGCTCATCGCTGGGTAAAGCAAGCCCCAAACATGTCAGGTGGCGGTGTAAACTGGGCTTGCTGCACCCTGGAAAATCTTTCATCATAAAACATGGCAGATAAATAGGAACCTTTGCTAGGCTAGTACTTTATATCCATAAGGCAGATGCATTATACAACGATCACTTAATTGCCAAATATGAAGTGCTCTAAAGAGAAATGATCCTTCCCTTATGCCAATGTGTCATTCCATATCAATGTCACTGCTGAGCTGCCAGGAATGTCAGATACGTTGTCCAGAGCCTCATCCTCTGTGCAGTGGAAGTAATCTCACATGGGGATAAAACCATCATTAGCTCAGTTGCCTTCATAGTTTCTGATTCTAGCAGGTAGGCAAGCACTCCTTTCAGCTTCAGAAGCCTTAGTCACCAGAATGACTTCTCTGAAGATGAGCATGTACCAGTTCAAGTGCACTAACTGCATTCGAAAACCACACCATCTTTGGGAGAGATTTTAGCAGTGTTTAGATCTCTAATTGAATGCAAGGCCAAGCCTGGTTGGGACAAGTCCTCCAAACCAAATTACTTTAAAATGGAAAAAGGCTAGAGCACTCTGTGGGGCAAACACGAACTCCCATGTACTAAGAAAGTTCATATATATATATATATGAATATATGTTCACACTCAACGTTGACAATTTGCACCAGTATATAACATGATTTGATTTTCATTTTCCCATTCCCCTACCCACCCTGCAACCCCCATCCTCTATAAACATAAGCTTTGTTTCTATTTTTTATTACCATCTCAATTTTTCTTTCCCCTCATTACTCACCCCTAACCCATGTCCCTTTGAATAGTTTAAACTGTACAATATCTAACATACATTTTAGACCTTATTTACATGTTATTTCTTATATCAGAAAAAAAGATATGGTATTTACACACCTGTGTTGTATTTACTTCACTATGAGTATGTCCTCAAGGTACATCCATTTGAGTATAACTCAAACTTGTCATTCTTTATGGCAGAGTAATACTCCATTCTACAGGAAAACCAAAACTTCTTTATCCATTCTCCAGTTGATGGACTTGGGTTGTTTCCAAGATTTAGCTATCACAAATTGAACTGCTATAAATATGGGTGAACATTATCACTATGGTGTGAATCTTTTCTTTCATGTATATTTCTAGCAGTGTAATAGCATGGTCAAATGGGACCTTTAATCCTAGTTTTTTGAACTCCATAGTGGTTGTACCAGTCTACATTCCCACCAACAGTGGAGAAGGGTTCCCTTCTCCCCACAGCCTCACCAGCATTTGTTGCTGTTTGATTTCAAGACAGCAACCATTTTCTGTGGAGTGAGATGGAGTTTCAGTGTTGTATTCATCTGCATCTCTCCAATGACCAGTGATGATAAGCATTTCTTCATGTGCTTCTTAGTTGCTTTTACTTCTTTCTCTGAAGAGTGTCTGTTCATTTCCGATGCCATTTTTAAATTGGGTCCTTAAATTTGGGAGGTTGATTTTTTAAGCTCTTTATATATTCTAAAGTAGCCTTTTATCTGTGGGACATTTTCTCTTTTTTTCTGTTTTTATCTGTGGTAAAGTTTCTTTCCCATACTGTTGGGTGTATTTTTACTCTGTCAGTGGTTTCTTTTGCTGTGCAGAAGCTTTTTAATAGGAAGAGGTCTTATTTGTTGATTGTTTCTGCTAGTTCTGGTGCTATCGAACTTTTCTTCATAAAGTCATTGCCTAAACCAATGTCTCCAAGAGTTATGTCTAACCTGTTTTCCAGTAGGTTTAATGTTTCTGTTTTAATATTTAGGTCTCTAAACCACTTTGATTTTACTTTACTACATGGTGAAATAGATAGGTCTAGCTTTACCTTTCTGCAGCACCATTTGTTAAAGAGGCTATCTTTCCTCCATTGAGGATATTTAGCTCCTTTGTCAAAGATGAGGTGGCTCAGTGTGTCTGGAGTTGTTTCTGGATCTTCTCATCTATTCCACTGATCCCCAGGCCTGTTACTTTGCCAGTACAATGCAGTTTTTATCACAGTGGTTTTGTAATAGCTTCATGTTGGGGATCATGATACCCCCTGCCATGTCCTTACTACCTAGAATTACTTTTGCTATTCTAGGTCTTTTGTGGTTCCAGATGAATTTTTGGATTATTTCCGCTAAATCTGTTTGTTGGGAGTTCCATCAGGATTACACTGAATCAATATAGTAGTTGTGGGAGTACAGCCATTTTGATGATATTGTTTCTTCCTACCCAGGAACAAGTGATTTTTTTTCCATTTTCTGATATCTTTTTCTATTCCCTTTTTCAGAGTGCTGTAGTTTTCAGATAGAAGTTTTTCACTTCTTTTGTTAGATTGATTCCTAGATACTTTTTTTTTTGGACGCTATTGTGAAAGTGTCTGATTCCTCAATTTCTCTCTTGGTGAGTCTGTTGTTTGTGTATACAAAGGCTACTGATTTTTGAGCATTGACCTTGTATCCAGCTACTCTACTAAATTTGGTTATTAAGTTTAGCAGTCCTTGGTTGAATTTTTAGGATCTTCTGTATAGAGTATCATGCCATTAGCAAATAGTGACAGGTTAACTTCTTATCTTCATTTCTTTAATTTTTTTCTCTTGTCTAATTGTTGTGGCTAATATTTCTTGCAATATATTGAACATGAGTGTTGAAAGTGGACATCCTTATTTTGTTCCAGATCTTAGTGTGAAAGGTTTCAGTTTTTGACCATTGAGTATGATGCTGGCTATTGATTTCTAATATATAGTTTTTATTAGATTGAGATAAACTCTTTCTACTCCAATTTTCTATAGAGTTTTCATCATGAATGGTTGTCATATTTTGTCAAACAATTTTACTGCATCTGTTGAGATGTGCTTTTGTCCTTGAGTTTGTTTATGTAGTACATTATGTTTATTAATTTACATATGTTGAACCATCTTTGCATCGTGGGGATGAACCAACTTGATTAGGGTATATAATTTTCTTGATGATTCTCTATATTTTGTCTGCAAATATCTTATCAATGCAATGGTGACTACAAGAATGATACAGAAAATCAGTGAATCAAAGACTTAGTTCTTTGAAAGGATGAACAAAATTGACAGACCCCTACCCAACTTTATAAAACAAAGGGAAAAAAAGGCTCAAATCCATGCTATCAGGAATGAAAAAAGAGAAAGCACCACAGATTCAGCAGAAATTCAGAGGATAATAAACATCTACTTTGAAAATGTGTACCCCAATAAGATGGAAAATGGAGAAGAAATGGATAGATTATTAGATACATATGAACTTCCAAAGTTGAACGAAGGTATAAAAATGTTAAACACCCCAATATCAATCTTTGAAATTAAAAATGTAATAAAAGACCTACCAAGAAGGAAAAGTCCTGGTCCTGATGGCTTCACTAATGAATTCTACAAAACTTTCAAAGAAGAGTTAATATCACTACTTTTCCAACTCTAATGAAATCGAAACAGAAGTAGTGTTCCCAAATTCATTCCTGGTAGCAACTATTACATCAATTCCAAAATCAGAGAAAGACTCAACCAAAAAAGAGAACTACAGGCTTATCTGCCTAAAGAGCATTGATGCAAAATTCTTCAATAAGATATTGGAAAAGAGAATACAGAGGAAGTTCTTGACAGGCATGAGATTCAGCCCTGCACAATCTGGTGACTCCCCTTCTCTCGAAAAGGACACACCTTTAACCAATAATAAACTACCGTCCTGTTCAATGTCATATCCACTTGCCCTTGCATAAAAATGCTGCGACTGCTCAAAATAAACGGAAGCATTCTCAAAACCTTCCCGGAGTCGGCTGCATGATTCCATACCTTACTCTCTTTGTAGACCTAACACCCAGATTACAAACATCTGATAGTTGTGGGTTTTCAGAGATGCATCACTATGAGGAAAGTAGTTACTTCCCTGAATTACCATCCAAGTTTTCCAAACAAACTGCAGAAGAAGAGCAGCATTTTAACAATGAGCTGAGAAGGAGCAATTCACGTCAGGTCAACAGAGGTCCTGAGGGAACAGAAGATGGATCTGCCGAACCCTGTGGTCCTTACTTTTCCTTACTGTTCCCTTCCCCGTGGATACCGAGTGTCCTCTGTAACAGCTACGCACCAAGCTTTCCATTTACACAAAACATCTCATAACCAAAGGGTAACTTATGATCATGTTTTATTGCACTTTCAGCTAATTGGTAAATGATATCATGTTTAAAAATACACAGTACTGTTATCATACCACATGTGTAACAGTGTAAATTCTATTTTAAAATAGCATTACTTTTGGCAAAATATTTGAATTTTTTTAGTGATAGAATCATATTCTTGCAGATTCTGAATAAGTACTGTACCAGTAGTAGCTGTGCTCCTATCCAAAAATATGTCAATAATGATGAGTTCTAGAATGTATTCTGCTCTAAGGTACCCCTCAAATCAGGCTGTTTCATTCACATCTACTAACTTCATTCATCAAGGTTTTACCCAAATAGCCAAATATAATCCAGAACAGAAATCATGAGCATGAATGGAATTTTAGTTATGCCTAATTCTCCTGACTTCTAGTTTCTAAATAAATATTTCGTAATATTCTATTTAAAATATCTTTCGTAATATACTTATGGTCACTTGTAGGAATCAATATTTCATTTTAAAGGATATGCTCAATTTTGAATTGTGTTTAACCTCTATTTCTGCAATCAGCAGTATACCTTTTGTTTATTGGACTTGCTCAAACTTATAATGATTGTATTTTATAGTGTATAATCACTTACGTCACAAGAAAGCTCCCAAATGTGTAATGATATATTTTCAGCCATTTCTCAGGAGAAACAGACATTTGTTGTGTACAAATTACGTTTTCAGGTCTTTTCTCCTTTTGGGGAGAAATATTTTACAATAGTAAACTCATAACAATATTCTCATTACCCATGTTAGACAAAAGAACAGAAAAGGGAAGGCGGTATATTGTTAGCTAGAAGATAATTTTCTCCTGCTACTTCATTTAAAAGGAAAAATAAAAGACGAATTTCACTCTGATGAGCTGGCAAAGAAAAGATAACATAGAAGAATCTTTTTTTTTTTTTTTCCTGTTATAGCTTGTGTTTAGATAACCTGACATTGTCAACTGAATAAGGTGTGGTTACTTTGAGAAGTACGAATCAAGAGTGTGTGATGCTAGGATTAACAGCATCACTATGATCACTGAACCACCACATGTGAGTAATTGCTTTGACACCGCCCTAATCCTGGTGATCTGCATAAGAGAAAAGAGGTAGAAAGACACTGTGAACCGCCTTGTTCCTTGCGCTGCCTTCCTCCACCACGAGTTGGCATCCTTCTGCCACCTGACCTTGGTGCCATCGGGTTATGGACTAAAACCTCTATGGTCTGTAAACCAAATCAGCCTCTCCATCTAACTTGGGGTCTCAGGTATTTTGTGTCAACAAGAAAAAATTAACTAACACAATATCTTTGTTTAAATAATTCCTAACCAATTTAATTAAATTATGTTTTTTATACAACACCAGGTTGACAGGGTGCATATTTTACGATATTGAATCACGCACTCAATAATAAAAAGGGTACTTAAATGTATCACATTGCCTCTAACTTTAACAAACCATTAATAACAATCCTGACAGTTACTTGCTAAACTTAAATACTGTTAATAAATCAGAAGATGTTAGCAACATCTACTATCTGCACTCACTGGACTTATTTTTCACCTTCCAACCCTGAGCTGAGAGATTTTTCCACGAAGAATATCCGTATTTCCCAACTCCTCCATTATGCCTCCTCTTTAACTTCATATCCCTTCTGTGGGAAAATACAACTTGGCTGGATTTCTCAGAACTACTGTAAAACCTCTTCTGCAATGCTGCCTACGGTAAGAATTTGGTCTGTACTTATTTGCTTCATTAATTGTTCAGAGGTCTACTGAGAAGAAAAGGAGAATAAAACCTCTTCTACACTCTGGGTCAAGTCCTCAGGTCAATCTCCCAAGGCACAAGAAAAGACGGCCTCTTGTCTTCAGAACATTTACCGTTCAGGAGATATGAAGCCCAGACTCTGTAGATCTGTTCAGGTCATAAAAGCCAGGGCTATCCAGGAAAGATAGTTAACATGACTAAGTTTAGAGTGAAATCCTGGAGGCTCATTCCACCTCTTAGCAAAGCAGAATTTAATGTTTTCCCTCCTTAAGCAGGAAGGGAGATAACCGTGCAATACTACATTGTCAATCCCTGGAAGCTTGGGATCACTCATGTTTGAAGGATTTCCATCAGTTCTCATGGCATGGCCAGTGAGTAAGCTATGCGGCAAGGTTAGGGACACATTTATTCCTGTGAGGAAATTAATAAGGAATCTGTCTGACTGAAACACGCAAGTGCACATTTAGTTTAAAATTAACAAAGAAAAATGGTAAAGCAACTGCTTGTGTTTGTGTGTGTGAGAAAGAGATGGGGAGAGGGAGACAGAAACAGAAAGGTTTTCAGTTATCTTCTGATCTGATGAATATAGATGGATATATCTTCCTTACAATGCAATTTCCTCCTTCACAGTATGTAGGGCCTTTGGGCATGGAAGAAAGCAATGTCCTAGGTAGAATATTGTTAGTCGGTGAGAATTTGTTCTCTAAGTAAGGTAGACAATAAACTAATTATCCACTTTGGAATTTGGGGCTCTGCAGAGCACTGAGATTAGACTTCAGACTTGTAAGTGAGCAAAACCCTTGTATGACCCTGGATAAAGTAACACTGTATGAAGTCTCATGCTTTGTAGCATGTAATGTAACCTGTGTAGATTATCTATGTAACCAACCCAATGCACCTTAGGTTGTAAGGCTGTGTGTGATATAAAGTTACCATATGCATTGGTGTGTATAATATAAACCTGTGGGGCCCTGTTCTCCCAGGTGGACTTATAAGATTGCTCTGAATTTGAGCAGAGAAGTCGCTCTGCTCTGCCTGAGTGTGACTTTGGCTTTCCCAGATGCACAAGGCTACAGAAAGACTCTCCAACTTCTCTTAAAATCAGTTTTTTTCTTATTACTAAAATAAGCTTTTGGAAAACACATCTTCTATAGAAAAATGCTTATCTTTAACTGGGAGAGCATAAGTTTCCTACAGTTGTTTACTCCCAAGTCAGAACTTTAAATTTTTTAAAATGCACTTAAAATTTAATTTAGTCTTTTAATGTATTATTAATTGTTGTCTCATCCAGAGCATTAATGGTAGAAAGAGTTTTGTTGTAGTCTTTTCTGTTTCATCTTTCTGTGGTATCCCGACTGTCAAACAACAAAGGGCAAAGGATGTACCAGGTGGAAAGATCAGCCTGAAGACTCGACGTCATGACACAGTAGCCATGCACGGCGAGGAGAGGAAGAAGGAAGTCAGATACTGTTGAAAAGGTCACCAGTACAGCACCTTGACACTGCTTGGGCATGTGAAGTTCCTGTGGGAAGAACCAAAAGGCAGTCACTTCATACTCTCGATGAAAATGTTTCACTCAGCAACAGTTTCAAGCTGAAAATGGTCCCATTCATTTAGATGTGACTCATTATTAGCATTTTATCCCATTTATCCTCTGTGTCCTGAACCATTTTGGTACAACTTGCCCCAGATGCTCTTGGCCGTAAGGTAGACATCCCAGGCACTGGGGCCTAATAGGAGGTTTATAATACAGACATAGGCTCCAGAGTGAAAATGTACAACTCAGCAACTCCCACCAGCTGTCATGGGTCGCCCTGCTGGTGTTGCTTTGTGAGATAAGGGCTAGGTAGAGTTTGCCACCATGAGGCAAGGACCTTGTGCAGGCTGTGTACATAATCAACCACCCAAATCCAGCTGGGCTCACTGTCATCTTGTAGAACAAGTCTAGGCAAGTGAGGCAAGTCCACCCAGCAGCTGCACCAGCAAGCCTTAAAGTGCGAGTAGCCACTGGGCTACTGTGTCAGGGCCTCACTGTCACCTTGCATCTAATAGTGGCCTCTGTATCCTTGACTTTGTGTCCAAGACCCTCGCCACCCACACACATTGTATTTCACTGCCATGTCCTCTTCATCTTATTTACTGTGGAAGAATTCCCCACCTTCCTTTTTTCCACACTGACATTTTGAAGGGGCACCGTTTGGACTTGAGGTTAATTTTTCCTCATGACCACAGTGAGGTTGTGGTCATTTGAGGCAGAAGTACTGAGTGACTGATGTATTTTTCTCATTTCTCTTATCAGCCCAAGAGTGAAGTTAGTTTAACACTTAGGAAAATAAACTTGGATTGTTAGAAGTAAACTCGGATTCCCACCACAGTTCTCAGTCATAAAGTTACTGGTTTTCTCCCATGGTAACTATCTTATGTAGCAATGCCTTAATTTTGTGCAAATACGTTATTTAAAATATCATCAACTAGTTTGGGTGCTTGTTGCAAAGTCTTGCCTGAGTTACACAACTATGCTGGGCACAAAACTTCATCTTTCTAAATTCATTGCTCAGTCTGTATTCGTGCAGGGGAAGAGCTGTTTCTCCTCAGCTGGTTACTTATTCACTTTGTTATATTTAATGAAATGCTGATTGGAGGCGATGTAAGTCAGTTTAAAGTGCCATTTTCTTCTGCTGCCTGACTGGTTTATGGTGGAAAATTCTCAACAGCTAACGTGTTCATTTTTCCTCTTCTTCTCATCATAGCTTTGTATGGATTTTTTTTTCTTTCTGGCTCAATTCACTGTGAGGCCAGAACAGTTTGCACAAACATGTGCTTTGCCCTTGGGAACTGCTGCCCCATCCTTGGGTGATGGGCTCAGTGGTAGGGGCTGGGTAGATCTGCCTTGGTCCTCTATCGTTTCTGCAAGCTCTGTGATTTTCTCTTCATGCTTCTTCCTTCTCTTCCACTGCATGTTGACAAAGATGCTCCCCCTTCTTCTCTAGGCATTTCAATTTCCTGAAACAGCCACCTGCCCCCACACTTTTAATATCCCTCTCTTTTTGCTCAGTGCTGAGCCCAGCTGGGAACTCTCTCCGTTGGACCTTCACTGGGACAGCTCTGTCTGCTCTCCAGTCTTCTCTTCTCTGTGCAGCCTTTCAGCTGGTCCTGTAGCTCTTCACACATGACAAGTGACAGCAGCATCAACAGCTCCTCTAATTCCACTGTTATTCACTCAGTGGGTTTTTCTTTTTGTTTGTTTGTTTGTTTTTGTTTTTGTTTTTGTTTTTGTTTTTTTGGTTTTTAGTAGCTTGTCAATCTGAATAGCTTTTTAACAGTAGATACAAAGAAATAGGGCTACAGATGCACAATTCACCTGAGACCAACCAGAAATCCACATAAAGATGTTAACTGGAATTCATATAATTCAATTTCCATCTTTAAAAGATCCTTACTTCTCTGAAAAGAGCAGATAAGTCAAGAACAGTTTTAGGAAATGACTGAAGAGATGACTGGAGTGGTCTACAAAAGAACTGCTGTCTTGGCAGCAAAAGTTTGGGTGGTAAATTGGCAAGAGACAAGTAGAAACAAATTCCATTTCCAAAGATTTAGTCATTGATTAGATATAAGATCTCAAGATGTGGCATGAGCCCCAAACTCATGTTCATACCTTGACGCTTTTCAAGTATTTTCCCACCATCTGCAGTACACATTACTATGTGTGTTGGACAAAACAGTGCCCCTCAAAGAGATCCACATCCTAATCCCCCACACCTGTGAATCTGTTAACCAACAGGACAAAGTCTTGCCTGATG
>PVIR01009329.1:19738-53992 GCA_004026965.1 Petromus typicus | reverse complement strand
TTTTGACTTTAAAAAATAAATAAAGCAAGCTATGTGAGAAGCAGATATAAAAACTCACCTGAATCCCATATCTAGAAAGAAGCAATTCCAAATTATGTCCCACAGCAGACACCCTCTACCACTGCAATATTTTTGTTCATTGTTCCTCAGTGTCTTAGTGTTAAGTGGTAAGTCCAGTGATCCTACGAAATTCACCAAACAATAAGTGAAATGCATGCATACAGTTTTTAGGGCAAGCTCGTGTGTGTGTGTGTGTGTGTGTGTGTGTGTGTGTGTGTGTATGTGTGACTGGAAATTGATCCTGAGACCTTCACCCTGAATCACATCCAGCACATCTTTTTTTTTTTTGGAAAAAACCTTGCTATATAGTACAGGTTGACCTTGAACTCACAGCAATCCTCCTGCCTCAGCCTCCCAAGTACTAGGGTTAAAGGCCTGTGTCAAGATATTCTACTTATTTGATTTTTTACTTGATACTGAGTCTCACTAAGTCCTTAATTTGCCCTGATGAGGCTCTCTCAATCTTCTGCTTCAATTTTCCAGAGTTCCAAGATTGTAGTTGTGTACTGTGGCCAGTTGCAAGGAACTTGATACAGACAATGCCCACAGACAATAAGAATTGATCCAAACACTATTCAGGTCCTCTGTGTGTCACTATATGAATAGTAAAAAGGTTAAAAGCATCCTTTCTAATTTTGACAGCAAGTAAGTCTGACCCTTTTTTTTTTTTTAACCAATGAGGAATCTGGAAAATTAAAGATGACTACAGCCATTTGACATTTTTCCCATCAACAGGTGGCACAGCCAGGCATGATGGTGCACACCTATAATCTCAGCTTCTCTGGAGGCTCAAGCAGGAGGATCAAAAGTTCAAGGTAAAGCTGAGTAACTTAGAGACATCCTGTCTCCAAGTAAAAACATAAAAAATGCCTGTGTAGCTCAGTGGTAGAGCACCTGGCCCCTACCACACAAGAAGCTGAGCCACCTGCCTCTCCCCCTTGCATCTAGGGGGTCTGTGGCGGCTCACCCATTCTCTGAGTCATTAAACTGGATGGAGATGAGCCTGTAGGAGATGATGAGGCCCTCATGAGGGCTTCACGGAAGCATCAGGAAGAAAGATAAGGGCCTTATTTTGCCGGTTTTTGGCCCTTCCGCCTCGGAGTGAGGACGCTGTGGGGGCAGCACCCTGCATGGAGGCTGCATCTCCTGAGCCTGCATCTTGGATCTCCAGCCTCCAGCACTGTGAGAAATGAATTCCTGTTCTTTATAATTAAAATAAGATGGAATCTGCATCCGTTTGAGATGGGAGCTTTCTTTGCTGCCTGCCGTTGGGAATAATACTTCTTACAAAGCAGGTATATCCTGCTGTAAGGAGTCCAGTGCAGTCCCAAGGAGACGCCACACAGTGTGGCGCAGGTGAGCTGCTCCAGGGCGAGGCGCGCCTGGCGTGGGCGGGAGAGCGGGAGGAGGACCACACCCTCACGTCCGGCGCTATCGCTATCGCAGGGTGGAGGGAGGAAGGTGGCTGATCAGGTACTAAGCTTACCTCGGGTCCGCTGCGGGCCTGCAGCAGTCAGAAGACCCCCAAAGTGGGAAAGACAGACAACAGCGATGCTGGGGGGAGGACGGAGAGCGGCTGGGCTGGCTGTCGCTGTCTGATGGCAGAGGGAGGCGCCAAGAGCAGACTCCCCCTAGAAGCCGGGAAAGGCCAAGCGCGGGTTCTCCCCTCGGATTTCCAGAAAGCTAGCAGCGCGGCTAACACCCGGCGAGAACTGCATCAGACTTTTAGCTATAAGAGAATAAATCTGGGTTGTTTTGAGCCTCCAGTTCTGTGACGCTGACACAAAACAGCATCGACAGAAAACTCACAGAGCGGCTTCTCTGACTTCGGATGAATAAGCACCTAAATTATTATTTGAAACCGCCGTGTTTGGGCCTGGCTTCTTCCTCAGGGACATATTCCCGCCAGGACAAGACAATTATGGCTCACCGGGATCAAGCACTCTCCAGTTGGTTCACGCTGGTGGTGTTTTTCACTGTGGAAATTCCAGTGACACCGCAGCCAACATGTCAGCAGTCACTGCTTCCTCGGGACAGCCCGGCTGCGGTTCTCTCCCTGCCACGCTGTGGGTCTCCCCCAGAGGACGCCTGTGCCACACCCAGTGTGCCTTGGGTCTTGTCCTCACGCTCAGTGGTGACACTGACCAAAGAGGTTCTTAAACACACGGTACTGCAGGCTCAAAGCATTTATATCCAAACATTATTCTTAACAATGACAATCACTTAAAAGTTAATAGTACTAACAGTACATAAGAGAAAAATCAACAACTGGTTAGCAGACTATCGAACATTTTCATGCATGCTTACCGTCTTGATTTAACCTATTTGAAGATGCTTTATAGGTTTAATCTTCTATGTTTAAGTATCGTTTTTCAGTGGAGCCATGAATGTCCTTTTAAATTAGTGGTACTGGAAATAGTTACCCTGGAGATAATTATATGTAGCAATTAAGTTTCACAAGAAAGTGATTTTAATCAGCTGAAGTAACACTCTCTATCAGTCATTATGTTACTAAATGAGAAAAGTTCAATTTTTCAGTTGAGGATGAAATCATTTTATTTCTTCCAAAGGAAATTTCACGGTATGGTTTCCCAAAAAACTGTCCAAAGTAAAGGGACAAGTGATTGGAAAATGAGACAATTTCCCTTTCTTCCACCTCCACTGTTCTGTTTTGTTCTGTTTTGCTTGACAACGCTTTGCTGTGTGGCCCAGGCTACACTCGACCTCCTGGTCCTCAGGGACCACCGCACCGGCCACTTCTCAGTTTCAGAAGAGCTTCTTGGTGTTTTCGCACTGTAGGACGTACAGCAATTTCTTCTGAGTAAAACCAGCGGGAGCAGATGCAGATCCCAGAGGAACGTGCTCTGTCCCAACCACCTGCGTCAGTCCATGCTTATTAGGGAAATGGATTCAGGCAGGATAAATAAATACACGGAAAGGACAAGACTGGCTTATAGCGCATGTGCCCAGAGTCAGGCTCAGCAGAGCACCGAGGGTCTGCCGGCCGCTGGCGTCTGGGGGGTGCAGTCCAAGATCTGGACTCACTGTAGCTGCCACGCATGTCAGTATCAAGCACATGAAGTCCAAGGTGCAGACTGGAACTCCTCCAAATAAACAGAACTGAGCCTTCCTTATTTCTCCTTATACCATTGATGTGACAAGCCTACCCAGGCGGGTCGTCAGCCTTCAGTAAATCGCATCAGCCACCCCTAGAACTTTGTAACTTAGGTGCACATTTCTTACTCAAGTTGATGCTGTCACCTAACTATCACATCATCCAAATAAAATCAGGTAGAAGCATGTTTGACTTGACACAAGGACTCAAACAGCCTCAAACCCCTGTGGCACCCCTGAAAGTTTGCCCTGACCCCATGAAAACAGCAGGTGAGATACAATGATCACATGTTGTTAAAGAAATATAAATATGAGTTTTGAATGTTTCGGAATACAGAATTTCTCCAGTGTGGAGATGGAAGGGGGAAAATGAGTTTATGAAAGCTTCCACTCAAGCAAAGCTCTAGCTTGCTTCTTGGCAGGATTGGAAGTCGACCCCTCCCCTGATTAACTTTGTAAACTTGTTCTGTTCACTACAGGGCTCCACCGGCTCTGCAGCTCTTGTTGTAGTTGGGGCTAGAATCTCAGGAGACTCAGCCCTGTTTAGCTTTGAAGTGCCTCGGTTGTTAAAAAGGACAGTTACACTCGTTTCTGTTATAGGTGGAAATCTGAGCACCGTTCTAACCAATGGAGCCAGTTGTCTGTACCTGTACTAGCCAATGAGAGATGTAAGCTTGTAACCAATGAAATGAAGCTGAAGTGTAACTCCATCCCACTTTCCAGAATGTTCTGTGACTACAGCATAAAAGCCAGGGCTTCCCACTGGCTCCTTTATCAGCCTCTTTGCAGAAAGATCCCAGGCTGGTCGTCCCGCAATAGAACAGGGGGCGCACTTTGCCTCCAAGGTCCTGAGTGACCCTTCCATTCTCCTGGACTGGCTGTGTGAGCTCCGAGCACAACCCTTGAGCTGCACATCCTAGCCTAGCCAGAGTTTGGCCACTTCTGAGCAAACATGAATATATTTTAATGTAAGTAACTCTCAGTTGAAGTTTTATAGTCAGATTATAGTTCTAAAAAATAAGTAGAATTTATACAGTGTTTATCAAAAACCAAACAGAGGATTTGAAACCAACTCATTAGAAAAGTCAAGGAAAAAATAGCATTCCAAGATCACTTGAAACCTGTCAATATGCAAAGATGCTGGGTGACAGAATAATTGGACTGTTTGGGGGCCGGGGATTTGGCTCAGTGGTTCCAGCGCCTCTCTTGCAAGTGCAAGGGCCTGGGTTGGATCCCCCGGTAACCACATACAATACTGGGTATGGAGATTCACCCCAGCAGCAACCAGTACCACATACCACAGTGCCGGGCATGGTGGCTCATGCCTGTAATCCCAGCACTCGGGAGGCAGAGGCAGGAGGATTGCTGGGAGTTTGAGGCTGAGCTCAGGGCCAGCCTGAACCACAAAGCAAGACCCTGTCTCAAAAAAAAAAAAAAAAAAATTGGACTGTTTCCCTAAAGACCGCCCACCAAAAGTAGTTTTAGGAGTAAGATAATGAGGTCACAGTCAAACCACAGGAAGCACTTCTGGTGAACTCCAAAAAGAACTAAAAATTGTAAAGATCTAAATAAAACTGTTAGGACTCTTTGTGTTGGAAATGATAGAAAATCCAACTCAAATTTGTCTAATTAATAAAAAGAATGCATTGGTTTCTAAGCTCCAGGCAAAACTTGTGAAATGTTACATAGGCCCACTTCCGTCAGCCTCCGTGTGTTGGCGTGGTCCCGAAGGTCTGCTTCCTGCTAAGATGGCAGCAGCAATGTCAAGACTACAGTCCTCTGCCACCTTCTGTAAAAGTGTGAGCCCTTTCTTTTCTCAGAGACCCAGCTAATGTTTCCTCATGTTTTCTTGGCTCTGCTTGAGTCAGACACCCAAATTTGACTTTATCACTTAGTCAAAGGAATGGGATATGCTAGTGTGTTTTCAGGTTTGGGCCCAGAAATGAAGATTCTCAATCCTGAGTATCAGGGGAGCAGTGGTTCTCTGGGGGGAATTTAAGATACTAGAAAAAGCAGGATGTATTCTGGGTGGTAGTAAATATCCACTATCATACACCATTGTAAGATGTTAGTAAGAGACATTTTGAGTAATGTTTGCATGTATTTATAAATGTCACTTGATTTCAAAGCATGTATAGTAAGTACACAACTATGAAATATGAATGCAGCAACTCTGATATTTTATGAGATAATGTTTTCACTGGCTGTGTGTTTTTTCCATTCATCTCCCTGTAACATCTTTTTTAGGTATTGGGAGCTGGTCTGCATAATTTAAGGAAAAAAATCATGTCACACTGAAATTATGATTAGGCCTAGCCTGCTTGCCTGCAGGCTGGCTATGACATGCCAAAACATGACTTCATTTTTGCCTCACAGCTGAGACCTCACTGGTCGCGTGGTGAGGGAGAAATGTGTAGCTCAGGAAATGCTGAGCCTGAGACCTCACTGGTCGCGTGACACTCAAAGCAAGAGTGCATCAGCTGAGGACAGCCTGGTTCCTTGAGAACTGAGTAGCAAGAGAAAGGTTTCCTCTTTGGAGGGACAGATTATCAGCTTAACTCATCCCACCTGAGGTTGTAAGACGGTCTTTGCTCATTTTACATCATAATCAACACAAGCTCCTCACTGACCTGAGATCCTAATCAGCACGAGATTCTTGTAACTCAGCATGACCGCCACCCTCTAAGACATCTGATACTTCTCCAGTTATAAGATCTTCATCGTCCTACAGTTGCTTCCGCCCTCTGAGTCATCTGTTGCTTCCTCTGATCCCATCAAGCAGAGGCAAGCTCAGGGTGCCTTCGTCTTTGCCGCCCAGAGCAGCACTGACCGGGCCCAGACGCAGCTTCTCTCAGTCCTATTTCCTGTCTTTGTTCTTTAATTGGCCTTGTGCTGCCCTGGCTCACAGGAGACCAGGGTCCACTGCAGGGTGCTGGCAACGTCCCCTTCCCTGTGCCCTGTATTCACCTATATAGTGCCCTGTGCACTATATTCAGCCTCACCCACTGCTGTTCTGGACTGCTTATCTCTATGTGCTGATCCTCCCCATTCCCGTGTCCTAGCTTATCTCTTCCTTTGTTCATTTTCTGATAGCTAGATTCTTCTATACAAAGGCCTGTCTCACAGTTATTTTCTTTACAAAGCAATTGAAAATTAATTATCTTTGCTCCCAGGATTTCTCCTAATTTTTAGGTTAAAATGTACTATTTCATCCTTAGTCTCTACTTTGTGGACCACAGGAGTTCATTTTGATGGTGACAGTTGGATCTTGCATATAGCCCTAGACTTTTTTTCTCTGTATGGTACTCTTGGAAGTTCTATCAAATAATCAAAAATGTATACATAAAATGAAATTAGCCATTTTGGATGAACTGTGAATTATATCCTTATTTCTTCACGTTTGAAACTCTAAATAGTTAACTTATAAAAATAAAGCTTTGCCTTTAGAAAGTGTTCAATAAATGTTTGGATAATAGACCTTAACTGAATGGAGAAAAAATTTAAAGTTACTGACAGTGATTTCTGTTCAGAGCTGATGTGGTAAGTATGTACACTTCTATAATAAGCATTTACAACGCTGGGCCTGGAGATTTAGCTCAGCGGCGCCACCACCCGCCTGGCAAGCACAGGGTCATGACTTTGATCCCAAGTACCATAAATAAAATAAAATGTGAGAGCGCAGAGTTCTCTACCTCCAAATAGCATGTTTTCACAAATGTGTAATAAAACCCTAATATACATAAAAGCTTTCCGTAAAGAAATGGTCACAAACTATTTAAAGCAAATTTCTGGCACTTAATCAGAAACAAATGCTAAGAAATAAAATGTTTTAACAAATTCACTATTTTAAAAATACAATCTGAAGTAAATGTCTTTCAGGAAGGAGAGGAGGGGAAACTTCACCCTCATAACTATATCTCATCAGGAAATAATTTCTAGAGTTGTGGACAATTATTGTGTATATTTTTAGCTATGCTTTCAGATGGCCTTATGATATTGGAAACTGCACCAACTACAGCCCAGAAGTGATTAGATAAAATCACTTTAAGGTGATTATAAGAACTACACAAGCAGTAAATGTCTACTCCCCTGCAAAACACGCAGCCCCAGAGACTTCTTTAAGCCTGAACAGAACGGAGCGTGCTGCTTGTCGCGTTAGACCTGTTTCTCCAGGAAACCTCAGCACTCACTGAGAGTTCACAGGGGCCCAGAGCATTTCCTGAGCCACACATTTCTCCGTCACTAAACATCCAAGCAGTTGGTTAAATCCTGGAGAAACAGGACAGAAGAGCTCTTTTACATCATGGCGCACACACCTTCTCTCCCTGGCCCCACGGCATTTTAGTAAAAATGTCATCATTTGAAGGCCTTGATTATGAGATCACTCATCCCAGCCAATGAAGTGGATTAAAAACAACTTAAAAATTAAAATTTTGGTCCCAAGGATGTAGCTCAGTGGTTTTGCACTTGCCAGACAATCACAGGGTCATGAGTTTGATCTCCAGTATCGCAAAAAAAAAAGGAATTATCTAGGCTGGGCAAAGTGGTACACGCTTAAAATCTCAGCATTCAGGGACAGGAGGGTCACCATGAGTTCAAAGCCAACCTATATAATGAGTTCAAGGCCAGCCTGCACTACAAAGAAAGACCTTGTCACAAAGTACCAAAAACACAAAACAAACAAAAAATTAACTTGGCTCATCTGGGCCTGGGGGCACACGTCTACAGTCCCAGTACTTGGGAGGCTGAGGCCGGAGGATCACCTCAAATTCAAAGCCAGCACGGGCTACATAGTGAGTTCAAGGCCAACCTGAACGATAGCAAGCATCTGTCTCAAAAAAGAAATGAATATTGTGTCTCATCACATTATTCACCATGAAATGTTCTACTCTCCATCTTCTGTGTCCATTAACACACACCTTTTAAACAAATACAGAAGCAAAGGCAGGATCGGGATCGGGAGAAATTTTTGTTCTGTTCTTCAAAGAACTGTGTTCAGTCATCTCGTGGTTTTCTTTTTTCCACTTTATTTTTACTTTAAATTTGTTGCTGCTGTTGTTGTTGAAACAAGGTCTTGCTGTTATGAAAAAAGGCAAAGAGAGGCGCTCACCAGGACAGGTTTTATTCCGGGAACCTCAGCAAGATCGCTCTGCACTAGACTGGCCTAGCCGCCCTCCTACAGGCGCCCAGGCCTTCGCAGGGTCAGGAGCAAAAAGAAGGGGCTGGGAAAGACGTCTCAGGGCCGCTTTCAGGGGAAGCATGCAGCCAGAGAGCGCGGCCGTCCTCGGCCAGGACGCCCAGGGCGCTGCCGCGGCTCCTCCGAGGCCGATCAGAGACCGCCAGCGCGAGGCCCCCACCTCGGCAGCGCGGCAGGAAGAGCCTTAAAGCGGGCCCTGCTCCCATCGCAGGGTCGGTGCCTTCTCTTCCTGTCTGACCGAGGCCATCTCTGCCTCCTGGGCTCCAGCGGCTCTCCTGCCGCACCCTACCGTGTAACAAGGACTCCAAGCACGATGCCTGGCTTCAATTTGCCATCTTAAATCTAGAGGGTATAGATTCCTCCTCTGGCAGGAGCAAGCAGTCCCGGGAGAAGACCAGTGGGCCATGGCGTGGAAGTCTCCATCCGCAGTCCTCCTGGCAGGACCTGCTCGTTGCCTCAAGAGCTGACACCTCTGGAGCCAGGAGTGAGGTGAGGAACCAAGAAGCTACACCCTGCAGCCCAGGCTGGCCTCAACTTGCAAGCTTCCTGCCTCAGCCTCCTGAGTGCCGGGCTCATAAACGTGATCTCGTACCGTACAGCCTCGTCAGTCACACTAGCCTGTGATCACTCGGGCTTCCTAACGCTGTTCTTCTAAAACATAGAAGAAGGAGCATCCGAAAGGGAAGGAAAGGGGAAGAGGATAATCTTATTTTAGTTTGGATTTGTTTTCCTGTACTGATGATTAAGCCCTGAGCTGTATCTTTAGCCCTTCTAGTTTGTCAGTCAGTCAGTCAGTCAGTCAGTGCATTAGTTAGTCAGTTAGTTGAAATAGGGTCTCACTAGGTCCCTAACTTGCACAGGACGGACTTGACTTTGTGACCTTCCTGCCTCAGCCTCCTGAGTGCTGGCATTTCAAGTGTGTGCCGCCATGCTCAGCTCTAGTGTGAGTTTTAACTGTCCGCTAAAAGTCCATGTGGTGAAGAAGCGGCATTGTTCAGAAGCAGGGCCTGGGGAGGGAACTGGTCAGGAGGGCGCTGGCCTCATGGATGGATTAACCCTTTATGGATTATAACTTAATGAACTCCTGAGAGTGGTTACACTTCAGGAGGTTTGTCCTAGCCAGAAGAAGTACGTCACTGAGGGCACGCCCTTGGAGGGGCCATACGTGGGGGGCAGGGTCTTGTTTGTATGGGAGACTGGCCTTCAATTCACTGTGTAGCCCAAGCTGGCGCCAATGCGTGGAGACTCTCCTGCTTCAGCCTCCCAAGTACTGGGATTTCAGGCATGTGTCCCCACATCCAGCCTCGGAGGGTACATAGTACTGCCCTCCCCCTCTTCCCTCCCTCTCTCCTTCCCCCTCCCGCTACCCTGCCCTCCTCAGCACAGACCTAAAAGCAGCCAGGCCAAACACCATGGACGGGACCTGAAACTATGAGCCAAATGTAACCTCAGCTCTCTGGGTCAGGGCAGCAGAAAGGTGACTGAAACGAACCCTAACTAGTCAGCGCAGAAGAAAGGAACCCGCAGTGAAGGAAGTAAGCAGTGTCCGTCTGCAGGAGCGCCCCGCCGCTGATCACAAGAGGCTACTGCCCGATGGGAGCTCGAAGGTGCCAGGTCGGGCCGGTGACCGGGATCACAGATCCACACAGATGCTGCTAGGAGACGTGTGCGGCTCCCTGGCCCGTGTCTCTTCGTCACTCCGAAACAGCACAGCCTGACGCAGCTGCCACCTCTGCACACGGCCGAGGATGCGGCTGCCCTGACGTCTTGGCCTCCGGACCCAGCAACCTGAAGGCAGACAGGAAGTCGGCGTGGCGCCAACACCGAGGCCTGCGCCCAGGGCGCCCGGGGTTGCTCTGGATAGCCGGCCATCCAGGCGGGAAGGAAGGGAGGAAGGACGCTGATCTGCAGGCCACGCATCCTACCTTCGGTTCCTGTCAGATTGCCACCATTTCCTGTGGAACTCCTCCCCACGACGGGTTTACTTTTGCCTTACATAAGTCATTCTTCCAACTCAGATTTCCTGACGATTATAGAAGATTTTCCTCTGTTCAGTGTTTAAGATTTGTCTTTAAGCATACTGGAGTGGGCAGGAGAGGGCAAGAAGTTATTAACTGCTTTCCCATCTCCTTTTGGTCTGTATTCCTCATACAAATGTTCAGAGAATATTTTAAAGTGTGCAATACGTACTGAGGAACTTGGGGAAAACTGTGTCAGTGATGATTATCATAAGGGTGAGTCAGGGCCACAAAATAAGACAGTGCTGGGTGGGCTGTAGGCAGTGTAGGACTGTAAGGCAGTGCTCACAGCCCTGGACACCGTGCGTGGCCACCTGCGGAGTCTCAGGGCGCCGTAGGTTTGAATTTCCTGATGGTGTCTTACAAATTTCCTGATGGTGTCTTCCCCAGCCTGATGTGTCCTGCTCAGAACTCCAGACCGCCCATTTGACCGTAAGGTAGATGTTTCCAGCTGTTATGCCAGAGACTGAGTCCTCAGACTTCTCCCCCAGACTCTCCTCCATGACTCCTTCTGCACTTCTCCTCCTAGACACTTGAGCCAAGTGTCACAGCGTCTTTAATTCTTCTCTTTTCACTTGCTTCTTTTTTGAGATTCACTTTGTAGTTCAGACTGACTCTGAGCTCATTACGTAACCCAGATGAGCCTCCAACTCACAGCAATCCTCCTGCCTCTGCCTCCCGAGTGCTGGGATTACAGGCGTGAGCCACCACGCCCGGCACTGTGGTGTGTGATCGCCCATGGGCGTGAGTCTCCATGCCCAGCGTTGTTGTGTGTGGTTACCAGGGACTGAACCAGGGACCTTGCACTTGCAGGGCAGGCGCTGGAACCACTGAGCTAAATCCCTGACGTGCCCTGTTAACCTTCATCTTTCACGCACCGTACTGATGGATTCTGTGGAAATAACCCCCAAACCCAGCTCACCCATCTCCACCAGGCCCGCTCCAGCCCTCACCTCACCCCGCGCTCTCCTCTGAACAGCCCTCCGGCTTCCGTTCTCCCTCTGCGAGCTGAGTTCCACACGATCTCCAGAGGCATTTGGCTAAAATGCCAACCAAACCATCCCTTTTCTCCAGAAGCTTCGATAGTTCTTGTCTTACCCAGTGTGTGCAAAAGTCAGTGTACTCTGGTTTCCCAGGACCCAGAAAGGCCAGAGTCGCCGCCCAACCACTCACCTCGCCTCTCCTCTCAGCTCCAGCTCCCTGTGACACTGACTGCACTCCTGTCCCTGAAACAGCCCACGGAAGGCGGGCTCCCAGGCAGGGTCAAAAGCCTCTCTCTGTGTCTCTCTCTCCCCCTTCTCCCATTTCTTGTCAGAATAACCCATTAACTGACCCCCTCAAGCATCCGGGTCCGCGGAGCTGGAGTGGTGTGCGGAAGCCATCCAGCACACCTGCCCAAAGGAGGAAGCCGGTCCTCACTTCTCCTCTCCTCCTTCGATGGGTCCTTGACAAAGGACTCCACGCGTACGTAGCCGGCGTGCAGATACAGGGCCCAGGTCTGTCATCTTCCCTCGGACCAGCTGGGCAGGGCCCGGCGTGCATCTGTGACTACCTGCAGTGTGTGCTGCGTCTGCAGGAGCAGGAATGAGCCTGCTGGGCCAGAGTCTCCATACGTGACTGGGCCTAGCGACACGGCCGTGAGCAGGACCGAGGGGAAACCGCACACGACCGACCTCCACAATGTGTTTGTCCAGTAGCTCTGCTGACTGGAAGTGTGTCCCCAGGTGGGAGGTGTAAGCGGGAGGCAAAGGGCAATAACACTGGGTGTCACAGCCACCAGCCTGGCTGTGCACGAAGAGTACGAGTTCCTGGGCTGGGCCTCAGGCAGCGCTGGTCACTGCTCACTGCTCTTCAGATACAGGAGCCGGAACCAGGGCCTCGCGGTGATCTTACTGCTTGTGATGTCAACTCTGAAGCCTTATAACTTTATATGTATGATTTATGCATTCTGCTTAAATGTTGGTCCATGACAGATTTAAAGGAAGATCAATAGAGGAAGGAAAATGAGGCCTGAGAACTTTGGAACTTAATTTTTAAATGTCAAGCTAAGGAAATCAGATGGGCCAACCAGGAATGTGGCATATATCTTAAAGGCCAATTAGCATTCCCCATGTCTTTTGTTAAATGGATACCTCCTTTAACTAGCTACACTGCTTTCATTCAACGGCCTAATAGCCCAGAAAGTAGTAAAACTAAATGCCTGCTTTATTAATTATCTGTCAAAAAATGTGATAGCACTTTCCCTTCTTCATAAAATATGTGCTAAAATTTTATTAAGACATTAATAATACAAGCTTACCTCCCCAGTGGGATGAACGATGGATCCAAAACAATACGCCATCTTTTATCTTTTTCAAAGTACTGTTCCTTCTAGATAGAACTCGGGGCCAGGGGACTTGCTTCGCATGTGACAGGGCCCGGATTTAACCCTTGACACCACAATCAATCAGTCGATCAATCAAGTTATCGTGAAGCACTTATGTCTCCAGGTTGCTGGGCCCACCATGAGTGTTTTAAACCAGTCAGATTTAGCATGTGCTAAACGTGTAGCTACAGATCTCCCCTGTTATCTAAGCTCACGAACTATTGATTCTGAAATATTAAGATGGGATGAACTTAAAAATACACATCGTTCTATGATTTTGTTGTGAAATTTTATTTTTCTTAAAGTAAAAATTAGCTGTTCACTTTTCCCTAAATTTCTTTACCGTTAACAGTAGTCTTCACCTGATCTTATTTCATACTGCTTTTGTGAGACCAGGCCTCACTCGGTGGCCCAAGCTGATCCTTATCCTGCCTCTGCCCCCAGTGCGGGGGTCCGGGGCGCACCGCCACACGGGGCTCACCCTAGCCCGCCACTGCGCTCTCACAGAGCTTTACCTGTTTCCCGTCACTGGAAGTGTTCGATCCACATAGTCCTGCTGTACTTGGCAAACAACTGTGACCAAAACGCACCAAACGCCCGTGCCCACGGCACCGGCACCACAGACATGGTGAAGTGACGGCAATAATTTAATAACTGAAAAATGCAACGCGGGGGACGCAGCTCGCTGGTGCTGCACTTGCCTGGCAAGAACAACGTTCTGAGGTCGATCCCTGGTAGCAAAAAAAAAGACTGAAAAACAAAAATACATAACATAAATTTCTGAGTTTAAGAGAATAGTTGTTCTTGAAACTGAAGAGACAGTCAATATGTCCATTAAGTGGTTGCTTACCATAAAAGTGTATAAAAGACAGAGTTGTATAGAACTAAATGTCCAAATTCAGAGACCACTTAGGAGGAGATGATTGTGGTCTATACACGTAATCAATTGAAATAATTGTTATTAGTGTTTAGAACACTGTATAGCATTAAATATAATTGTGGAATAATGTTTATTTGTAAAAATGTTCAAACACAAATGAAAAAGGGATGCTGAGGGCCGGGGAGTTAGCTCAGTGGTTCCAGCGCCTGTCTTGCAAGCGCAAGGACCCAGGTTCAATCCTGGTTACCACACAACAACACTGGGCGTGGAGACCCACACCCAGCAGCAACCAGTACCACATCCCACAGTGCCGGGCGTGGTGGCTCACGCCTGTCATCCCAGCACTGGGAGGCAGAGGCAGGAGGATTGTGATGTGAGTTTGAGGCTGAGCTCAGGGCCAGCCTGAACCGCAAAGCGAGATCCTGTCTCAAAAAAAAAGGGATGCTGGACGTGGTGGCATAGGTCTATAATCCCAGCACCCTGGGAAACTGGAGCGGAAGGGTTAGAAAACCACGCCAGCCCGGACAGTTCAGTACTTACACAAGGCCTGGTCTCACAATAAAAACTAAAAACGTGCTAGGGATGTAGCGCAACGTGAAAGCCTTGGGTTCAATCCCCAGTGTGAGGAGGGCCTCGAGGGAGGAGGGGCACAGCCCCTCTGCCGCAGGGCTGGCCCGGCCCCCTTCAGGTCTGCGCGGCCAGACCTTCTGTTTCACGCAAGCTGCTGCAGCAAGCTGTTCCGAGGAAACGTGGACGGCACCAAGCACCAACAGTAACTTCCACTCTGAGCGGTTTCTTTTCCTGTGTTGTCTCGCTGTCCCTTCCGGAGCACGTGCTGACTGGATTAGGAGAAAGGCAGAAAGGGGGGCCATCCGTGCTGCTTTTCAAGTCCCGCTGTGAGCCCCTGGCCACTTACCACGGCGTCCCCGTGCCAGTCCTTGGGCGAAGTGCTGGAGTTTTTTATCTCCCTATCCGCTCGCCAGCCCGTAGATTGGGCATCAGGGCTTTCTGTTTTCTCCTCAGGGTGCACATGGTAAAGTAGCCACTCCGTTTAAGTACCCTGCCCAAGCTACCCGCTAGGAGGGGTCCGCGGTGGGGTCGGGCCAAAGCCGGCGGACCCAGCCTGGTCCCCGGGTATCCATTCCTTCCCCCTAGGCAGATAGCCCGTCAACGCAGATGTGCTGGGCACGGCGCTCAGCGGGGCCGCACTCGTCTGACACGCACAGGGTCCTGAGAAAAAAAGACAGAAAAAGGAGGCTGACTACAACAGGGAATCAATAAAGTAGGTCACAAAACTTACAGGAAAATATAAATGGCTCAAAAGAATTGTATCAAAAAAGGATGCTGATGTAAAAGCTTCTCCAAAAAAGTGATGTTTTAACTTTCTGTTTTGTTTTGAGACAGAGTCTAACTATCTAGGTCAGGCTGGCCTCAAACTAACCATGATCCTCTTGCCTCAGCCCCTCCCCAGGCATTGGGATCACAGGCATGCTCCCTGGTGCTGGCCAAAGGTGATACCGGTTTAAAACAAAACCTTTGAGGAAGGACGATCACAAGTTTGAGTTCAGCCCGGGCTACGTAGTGAGTTCAAGGACAGGTTGAACCACAAAGCGAGATCGTCTTGAAAACAAGTTAACAAGAAAAAACCCTGAACGCTTTGCTCCATAAACATGCATTGGATTAATAAACCTATTAAACACAATCGGTTCACCAAAATATTAGGAAAGGATAATTTTCAACTTTTCAGTTTCTTACTCAGTTCTGAAGAAATCCTGTCCAACATTGCTTAAACAGTATTTGCTCTTCCTGTCGGACGCGGAAGTCATTAACAACTGGAGGGAAGCACAGTACGCTTGTGACTTCTGTGACACGGCGGGGCGCATCCTGTAACATCAGCATTCTGGGAAGCCGAGGCAGGAGAACTGAAAGTTCAAAGCGGCTAAGCCGCTTGCTTCCATGTGAATGTGAAAACCAGAGGGGGTGGGATCCGGTGAGCTCACTCAGGGTGAAGCGCTGTAGTTCAATTTCCAGTACAAAAAAAAAGTGGCCAGCTGAGCTTTCTATAAGTTGAGTTCTAAGCCTCTACTAATAATTTTGTATAAAAGTTTGCAGATTCTCCTAATAAGGGGTAGTACTTCCAGGAAATTCTGGAAAGAAAGCCAGGAGTAGTGGCTCATGCCTATAATCCCCCAACACTTAGGAGGCTGAGGCAGTAGGATTCTCACGAGTTTGTGGGCTTGTAGGACATAGTAAGAACTTGTCCTTAAAAAGGGGAGGAAAGAGAGAGACAGAGAGAGATTCTTACTGTTCACATAGTCTGCAGTACGCTAATGGTAAGAATGAATTAGTTTACCACAATTTTGAAAGTGCAATTATGAAATTGTTCCTCGTGCACAATCTCTTTGTCTCCTGGTTTTACTTATTTTCTGTTCGTTTGTTTGTTTTGCCTCATTTTGCTTTGCTTGGCTTTGCCTGGTGTCAGGTCTTGCCACCCAGGCCCGGCTGGCCTTGAGCTCTCAGTCCTCCTGGCTCAGCTTTCCGGGTGCTGGTGACGCACCTCGAGGCCCATCTCGGCCCCACTTCTTGATCTTGCCTCCTCCCTGGTGATCCTGACGAGTTCTGCCAGCTTTGTCCCAGTCAGTCAGAAACACCGCCTCACCTCAGCTCCTCAGGTGGCGGCCCCGACACTGTCTCAGAGGCGGCCACAGAGCCCCTGACGACCAGGCACACACTGCACCTGTGCAGCTCTACAGCCTGAGCAACAGTCCTTGGGACTCAGGACCTGCAGCCTGCACCTGCCCTCTGGGACCGAGCGTGCGTGCAGTGGGAGCTCCGGTGGGAGAGAGGTGGCGCAGGTGGCAAGGGCCATAGTCCCTCCTCTTGGCTCCACCCAGCGCTCGGCAAAGGGCCTGGAGGGGACTCGATCCCTCTGCACGAGTAGCTCCTTTAGCAGTCCCCATTGCTTGTCTGTGTCTACTGCCTACTGTGAGTCTCCTTCCCGTACAGGACAGGGGAAAGAAGAATTTGCAAGTGCTGTGGGACCCTATCTCAAAGAAGGGGAGGGGTGGGGACAGGGAGAAGGAGGAGGAGGAGGAGGAGGAGGAGGAAGAAAAATAAGAGGAGGAGGAGGAAGAAAAAGAAGAAAGAGGGTCACTACACACTAGTTGAGGAAACACTTCAACAGGAAAACAAGAATTATTGACATCCACTGAACAGTCGTGTACCCAGCTTCATGAAGGCCCAGAAACAATTAGAAATAAAAGATCAGATAAACATAAGCATAGCTATAGGGGGGAACTCAATATCCCGCTCTCATAAACAGATCAATTGGACAAAAATATAGACAACGAAGTATAAGGGTTCAACAGAACCTTCAAAGAACTTGACTTTGTGCTTCAAACCCATAATCTTAGCATCCAGATGCCAAGGCAGAAGGATTACTGTGAGTTCAAGGGCAGCCTGGAATAGCAAGATCCAGTTTCAAAAAGCCAAAAAAGATAAGAAAAAAAAAAATAGACTACATACTAGCCAATGAAGTATGCTTAAGGAAATGCAAAAGAATCAAAATTATATGGTGCATATTATAAATCACAGTACAATGAAACTAGATATCAACATCAAAATAAACCACACAAATTATGAAAACCTATGAATATTAAACAATACTCTCTTGAACAACCAATGGCCTATAGAAGAAACCAAGGAAGAAATGAAACAGTTCCTAGAATTAAATGATAATGTAGTACAACATATTCAAATTAATGGGACACAATGAAAGCAGTCCTAGGAGGGAAGTTCAGAGCTGTGACTACCTACATCAAAAAATAAAAATAAAAAAAGGAAAGCTGGGGAGCTAGTGCCACCACTGGCCTTGCAAGTGCACAATCATGAGCTCAATCCCTACTATGGCAGAAAAAAAAACCAAATAAAATTCTTTAAAAAGAGGAAGGGAACCGTAAGATGAAAGCCGGAGCCAGTGAGCTGGAGATAAATAAAATAACACAAGGGGTCAACGACCCAAGAGCTGATTCGTCAAAAGAGTGGACAAAATAGACCCGCCTTTAGCCAGTCTTCCCAAAAACAAGGAGAGAAAAGAGCCAAGTCGATGCAATTAGAAATGAAAAAGGTAGAATGACAACAGACACTGCTGGAATTCAGATTATTAGCCACTACTGTAATTAGAAAATCTGTATACTCATAAACCAGACACTTCAAAAGAAATGGTACATTTCCAGATGCACACGAATTACCAAAACTGAACCAAGAAGATATAAAAACACTGAATAGTCTGACAGTAGGCAATGAAATTGAAGCAGTAATAAAATATCCTGCCGACTGAGAAAGGCCCAGCTCCACGTGGCACCAGTGCCCAGCTCCACAGGAGTGGTGCGGAAGCTCCGATGCGGGTTCTCCCCAAGCTCTGTAATGAAGTCAGAAGGGCAGCAGTGTCCCCAAGTTCACTCTCAGAAGCCATATCTATCCTGATTACAAAACTAGACAAGGACCCAAGCAAGAGACAGAACTGCAGCCCAATCTCCCTAATGACTGTAGATGCAGAAATCTTCAGCAAGATACTGGCAAACAGAATGTAACAAGTGATCAGAAAGATCATACATCATAATCCAGTGAGCTTCCTCCCGGGGATGCAAGCATGCTTCACTCTATGTAAATCAACAAACGTCATGCATTATATAAACAGAAGCAAGGACAAAAATCACATGATCATCTCAAAAGAAGTAAGAAAAAAAAAAGCTTTCACAAAATTCAACCTCAATTCACCTAAAAATCCTGAAGAAAATGTGTATAAAAGGAACATGTTTCAGTCTGATAAAAGCATTTGTGACAAACTTATTTCTTCATCACATTAAGTGGGGAAAGACTCTCAAAATCAGAAACAAAATAAGGAGGTCCACTCTCCCCACTCCTGTTCAAAATAGTTCCCAAAACATTAGGAAGAGTAATCAAGTAAGAAAAAGAAATAAAATGGATATGTATTGGAACTTAAGGAGTCAAATTATCAAATTATTTGCAGGTGATATGATCCTCTACATAGAAGACCCAAATTTGCACCTGCCTGGTAAGGACAAGGTCCTGAGTTCAAATTCCAGGACTGTAAACAAAAAGACCCAAATAACTCCACCAAAATACTCCTAGAATTAATAATCAAATTTAGCAATGAAGCGGGATACAAAATAAACACACAAAGACAAATAATATTGCTATACACCAATAACAAATACACAGAGAAGAAAATTAGGGGAAAATACCAGTCACAAAAGGATCAAGGGAAATTAAATTAAATACTTAGAAATTTACATAATGATGAAAGTGAAAGACCTCATAATGAAAATTATGATGCTATTTTTTAAAAAATCAAAGAGGACATAGGAATAAGGAAGGAATCCAGAATAGGTGAAAGAAATGCGGTCAAAATAGCCACACTTCCAAAACTGATGTACAAATTCAATGCAATACCAATCAAAACACCAACAATATTCCTCACCGAACTAGAGACAGCAACACTACAATTCAGGGGACCTGGAAAGACCAGAGGACCAAACTAATCCTGTTTAACGAGAGCAAAGCAGGAGGAATCACAATCCTGGGCTTGAAGTTATATCACAAAGCTACAATGACTTTAAAAAATAGTATGATAGTGGCAACAGAAGCCCACTCCTGTAATCCCAGCACTCAGGAGGCTGAGGCAAGAGAATCGTCACAAGTTCAAGGCTAGCCTGGGCTACACAGTGAGTTCAAGATGAGCCTGAACTACATAGCAAGATCCTGCCTCAAAGAAAGATAGAATAAAAATAACCAGAACCTCAAAGGCACAAGAAATCATACCGAGAATCAGCAAATGGGTTCAAATCAAGTCAAAAAGCATCTGCTCAGGAATTAAAAAAGCAACAGAGAGAAGAGTCAATCTACAGAAAGGAGAAAATTTTTGCCAGTTGTTCCTCAGAGGACTCATAGCAAGAATATATAAATTAGACCCCCAAGTTTCAAGACCGAAAACAGGACACCTGAAATGAAGACACCATTCCCAGAATAAGTAAAAACGGCCGATTCGCACGTGAAGCATGTCCATCACCTGTGGCCCCAGAGAAATACAGATTAAAAATCAGCATTAAGTTTCTCTCTCACTCCAGGAAGAATGACTGCTGTCAAGAAATCAAACAATAACAAATGCTGGTGAGGCTGTGGGGAAAAAGGGAACTCTGCTACTTCACTGGTGGCATGTAAACTAGCACAGCCACTGTGGAAGTCAGTGTGGAGATTTCTCAGAACACTCAAGCTAGAAATTCCATTTGACCCAGCTATTCCCCGTACAGTCATCTTCCCCAAAATGGTAAAGGGAATAAAAAATATTACAGGAATAAATGCACACCCAGGTTCACAGCATCACAGATCAGCAGAGCTAAATCTTGGGAGTAGCTTCCAAGTCCATCAACAGACAAATGAACAGATGTGTGATGGAGTACTACTCTGCCATAAAGAAGGAGGAGCACATCACTTGTAGGAAAATGGGACACTTTCAGACAATAACGTTAAGTACAATAAGTCAGACCAAATATAGTAGGGATGGGCCATAGGAAGTAGGAGATAGATTTTTCTCCTATGAGAAGGGAATTAGAGATAGAGGAGCAAAAGGTGTTACAAAAAATCAAGATGTGTCATGTACAGGTACCAATTCTTCACAAGGCATATGGTCATTAAGTATTGGAAACATGTACCAATAATGGGAATCAAGTGTGTCATGTACAGGTACAAATTCTCAATGTTGACTGTGATCATAATGTATATATAAAATGTACCAATAAAATCAATTTTAAGAAAATAAAAGTTAAAATTGACCCCAAAATGAAATTGATGTACCTAATTTCAAATTTTCTCAAAACCATATTTATTTACTAAGGAAAAGTTATATAAACAATTTGGATTTGCTTTCTAGAGCTATTAGAAGAAATATTCTCTCGGCTAGATGAAGGTGTGAATTAGATTTTCAACAGATTTTGAGATCAGAGGCAGAGACATCAGGACACAACCTTGTAACTGTCTGCTTGCGGCTCCTGGGGGACAGTGTTTGCTCATCGGATTGGCGGGGCTGGTGGCGTTGGAGTTGGCCGCAGCCTGGCTGTGCGGAGCACGTCCCCAACCACCGAGCTAACCCAGCCACTGGCCACATCTGACAAGAACGAGGGTGGGGCCTGAGCGGCAGCAGAATCCCGGACTGTTCGCATAACCTGGGAAGAGATAAAAGTCCAAGCAATACAGACAGAAGTTATGCAGGGAGATTTACCTGGTGAAGAAGCTAAAGAATGTTAGGACAGAAAAGTGTAATATTCTGCCTGATAGCTCCCCTATGTTGTGACGTAGCTGGGTTCAACAGGATTATGATACATTTATGAGTTTTCTGCTGTTTTGTTTGAACACTGGGGTTGAATTCAGGAACTCTGAGCTGCACTTTTTGGAGGAGAGGCTTTATTTTGGGAGTTTTATTGTTGTTGATTTGAGCCAGGGGATCACGGCTCACGAGGTAGCTAAAGCTGCCTGAAACTCACATGTTGCTGGACTGGCCTCACACATGGTTCCTCCTGCCTCAGCCTCCTCACTGAGTCTGAGTTTTAGACGGTCTTGATAAATCACCTAGGCTGACGCTGACCTTGTGATCCTCCTGCCTCCACCTCCTGAATAGCGAGGATTACAGCTGCGCATCAACGTGCCAAGCTCATGCTTATGCTTGAAGCATGAACCATAACTGGCGTAGCTTGGAGGGTTCTGGAAGCAGGACGCTCAGTAGAGGCGGTGTGAACTGGGGCGGCAGCAGCTGTGGGCTCCCTGCTCACGGCTGGGGACCTGGGAGCAGTGGGCTGGGGCGAGTTACAGCGGCGCAGAAGGGAAACGGCCTAGGGGACCGGGGCCTTGGGAGCGCTCCGCAGCAGTCTGGCTGCGGGAGGATGTGGCCACCTGTGTGCACGGGAAACCACTCAGGAAAGCAAAAGTGCTGTTCCCATCACCACTCCGGGAAGCCCGAGTCGCAGTCTGCCACGCGCTGAGTGAGGGTGTCTGCCGCGCTGAAGTCAGCGACTCAGACCTGCGGCTGCAGCAGGGATTCCGGATCCTCTTTTCCAGCCCGTGCCGGGAAAAGGAGGCTTCGGCCTCCCACCCAGGAGCGCGAACCGCGGGGCTGTGCGCCCAGCGCGCAATCCGTCCTGACAGCCCCGAGAACTCCGCGTGTGGGTCTTTCTAAGGAAGCCACATCTTCTGCTTTTTTTTTTTTTTAATCATGATTATAATAGTCCTCTGAGGTAACTTCATCTGAACATTTCTACGTAAAGATTTATTTCGTCTTCTGTGTGGGGCTGGGTCTGGTGAGCTCAGCCAAATCACAGGCTAGAAGTACAAAGAAGTAGCCTGGCTAAGTCGGTAGGAAGAACTCAGCCATCAGGCGTCCGAGTTCATTTCCAGTTTAATTATGACTCATTAACTCTATCTCTTGGCCAGATCATTTGATTTGGCGTTGAGCCACCAAGACACACAACCAGGGCTTTCTTGGTGTTGGGTTTGCACAGCGCGGGGCGGAGTGGCGTCCCAGCTCTCTGGTTTTGAGGGAAAGGCGCTCTAAATGCGGCTGGAAGCCTGAGCCGCCTCGCCGAGCTCACGTGGGCAGGTCTTTGGAGAAGCACAGGCTACTAGACCTACTTGATTCTCTCCCACGCCCAGGTGTTTAATTAGGAAAGAAATGCAGGTGAGGAGAGCAGTGTCCTGGGACCCGGCCCTTCTCCCCTGAGTCCCGCGGGCTCCATCTCCGAACACTCGACCTTTGCAGGCCACCCCCAAACGCAGCCCCCAGCACAGTCAGGGCGAGACTGCGCTGTGGCCTCCGCTCACTGGGCCCTGCGGGTGATTCGGGCTCCCGTCCAGACTGGCGGTCACTGGGCGGGCGCTCGGCGTCACACGCACACTCTGCCCTGGGCTAAGGGTGTGGACGCGCAGTGACACGCATTTCTGCCTGGGAGAGAAGAGCACACTGTGAACCCCTGGGCCGAGCGTAGTAAGTGTGCTTCGTCCTGTTGTCGGGAAACCGCATCCTCCGCATCTCCCAGCCTCACAGGAAGAAGTCGGCCAGGAAGGCCGTACAAGCCTGTGGGCCCAACGCTCAGGAGGCTGAGACAGGAAGTGCCATGAGTCCAAGGCCAGCCTGGTGAGCCCCTGTCTCAAAAACAAAAAGGCAGACAGACAGACAGCCCTTCCTTACGCGGGGGAGGTTCTGGGCCTTGGTGCAGGCCGTGTCAAACGCACAGTGAGAACCTAAGGCACGGTGTCCGGCACGCAGCTCAGAAGGGCGCTTTTCCAGGCCTCAGGGTGACCTCGAGCACTCCCGAAACAAGATAAAGACCAGCAAAAAACCAAGAATACAGCATCACTGCCAAGCAAAGGAGGGGCATTCACTGTGATGCTGCGTGTCCTGTAAAACACGCCCGGCTTTCTTCCACACGATGGTAAGAGGGCTAGTTTTGTGTTGCAATACATTGAGTTTTTTCCATTTTTTATGTAATCGTGAGCTATCTGTGAAAGTTAATGAGTTGACCCGGTGTTAGGCGTTGAATCCCTGACTTACTTGCTTTCACCTCGAGAGGTGACATTATTTGGAGCTACTGTCTTTACAGAAGTAATAAAGCCAAGCTGGGGTCCTGCGGCTGGGGCCAGACTCCACATGACTAGTGTTCCTGTTGGAAAGGGAAGATTTAGACCAGGCGTGGCGGTGTTTACTTGTAACCCCAGCCCTTGGGGGCTGCGATCGTTAGAGAAGCTGCAGTGTTAGAAATATTATCCGCCGTCTTGCGCACATAGCCGCACCCCCAGCCATAAAGTTACCCTTTCCCAGAATCCACATCAGCTAGAAGCAGTCGGAACCAAGCTTCTTGCAAGGCGCGAACTTTACAGCATCCGACGGCTAAGGCCACCTTACCCGAGCCCTGACTTGGATCCCCTAACGCCGGTCTGCACAGACGGCTCACCCCGCGCCCATGTCCTGCTCGTCTCTTTCCCTTCTTCCCGTGCCCCGCTGCTTCCTTTCCCGCTGGCATACAGGAGCCACGCCCTGCTCAATAACAATCCCCTGACGGCTGCCCGGTGTGCGGCCTGGGCTGGAGCATCGGCGGGTTCTTAACAGAAACAGCAGGACCGCTGAGTTGGAGGCCACCCTGAGCTACACGGCAAGACCGAGTCTCATTAAATGATAGTGAAATCTTAGCCCGGGGCCCAAAGGCGTTCAAGGCCGCACACACAGAGCGGCGCAGAGTCCCAGCGAAGGCAGTCAAGCGTCTGCCCAGCCTCCTCGCCTGTGGGCCCGGCACTGCAGCTCCGGGAAAGAAGCCTGTCCCTGCGTGTCGATCTGGGCCGGCCTTCGCCACGCCACCTCCCCTTCCAGAACGACCTTCCGTGCCACGAAGTCAGATTTAGTTTGACAAAGGCAAGAACTCAGAGCGGAGCAAATTACACGCTCCCCTGAGCATTTCTCCCTGACCTAATCCCGACAGAAGAGTAAGAGGTGGAGCCAGAAAGTGGCCTGGTTGGGCGGGTCAGGGCGCGTGATCCCAGCATTCGGTCCTCGGTCTTGAGAAAACAGGAAAAACGAAAATACCTTAGTCTTATCTTGGTACTTTAAGCCTTCAGACAGGATGGGAGAGATCTGGTGACTTTAGCCCCAGCCAGCCTTGTGTCAGCAGTCTCTCCACAAACATTCCTTACATGACTGGCTGTGTGCAGAGCGGAGACGGCTCAGGTGAGGCAGGAGCCAGAAACAAAGCGGAGGCCGGAGGCCAAGCTCGGACCCTGCTGTCCGTCCCCCACCCGGCGCTCAGGAGGCCGAGGGAAGAGTCAGTGCTTTTAGCGAGAACGTCTCCTCATGCTGGCCACAGGCGCGCCCACTGAGCGCGCTACCCCGGAAGTGCACACAGGGAGCACTGTGACAGGCCACAGCTCTTTCCCAGGCAGCACCGCCAACTGGTTATCTCTCTGCGTTTACTCCCCACAGCTGGTGCACAAGGAAGCACGGAGACTGATGCCTAAAGTGTTGGTTTTGCACTATGCTCACTCATTTTCCCACTAGAGATGGTGTGAACAAATGGCTACAAAGCCGGGTGTGGTGGTGCACACCAGTGATCCCAGCACTCAGGAGGCCGAGGCAGGAGGATCGCCACAAGTTTGAGGCCAGCCTGAGCTGCACAGTGAGTTCAAGGCCAGCCTGGGCTACAAAGCAAGACCTTCTCTCAAAACAACCCAAACCAACCAACATAAAACCCACCAAAAGATGTCAAGACCCTCACGGAAGCTGGACTGAGTGACCTCGTTGTCACCGAACAGCTGCCACCCAGGTGCTCACAGGGAGTGATGCGATGAGGAAGGTGAGATTTTGCTGGATCCAGGAAATGCCGCACAAGACGGACTCCCTCTGTGGCTTTGAAACTTCACCTTTGAGCTCTGAAAATTCCTGCTCCTGCCTGGACCGGGCCTTGAGACCCAGATGCATACACTTTAACTTTCTGCCCCTTACCTGCCCTCCCGACTGCTGACGCCCACGTGGCCATCACTTCCGTCTGTCGCCCGTCTGACCCTCGGGGACCACCTGCTTTCCCCTATTATCCCCTCCCCCGAACCCGTGGGGACAAGAATTTAATCCCATTAAACCAACTCCCCAGCGTTTTCAACATTTCCTCTTTTTTTGACATGTTCATATCTGTCTTTCTTTATGTACAACAAATTTCGCATTGTAAATTCCTTAAGAACAGTACATTTTATGACATGTGATAGCCTTTTATATTCTCACAGCAGTATCATTTTATTTTTATTTTTTTAATCTTTATTGGTACATTAAATATACACATCATGATTGCACTCCATAATGGGGATTTGTACCAGTATAAGACACAACTTAATTCTCATTTTTTCCCATAGCCCTGCCCACCCAACCCCCCCATATACATAAAATTTGTTTCCTTACTTTTTTGTTACAATCTCAACATTGTCCCCTTTCACCTTATTTTACATTGAACATTTTCTATTACAGCTGTATCATTTTAAATTGATGGTATGTGAAGATAATGATTTATGACACTTTCCATATTTCTGTTAAAAACAAATCTGCTGTTAGAGCATAAGTAGATTCATTTATTAAAGGACTGGCATATAGAAACATATGGCTTTGCCTTTCGCATCGGTAGCTACTGGCTGATTTGTATTTTGATTACTCTATCTGACAAACCTAATATCATTAAAGAATAACACTATTACTGGGGGTGTAGTTCAGGGGCACAGTGCCTGCTTGGCAAACATGAGGCCCTGGGTTTGATTGCTGGTACCAAAAGAAAAAAAATGACACTCATACTAGGAATGGTGGCACATGGCTGTAATCCTGGCACTTGGGAGCTGAGGTAGGAGGATCCCCATGAGTGTGAGACCAGCCTGGGTATATAGTAAGCTCAAGTTGAGTCTAAACTGCATAGCAAGATCCTGGGTCAAAAGAATCAAAGAATTCTATTGTCAAATAGAGGGTTGTGCCAGCACTTTGGGAGACTGAGGCAGGAGAATCAGAAGTGTGAGCCCAGCTTGGGCAATTTTAGTAGCTTAGTGAAACTTGTCTTGAAATAAAATATAGAAATACAAATAAAAAGGCTGGAGATGTAGCTCTATGGAAATGCACCATGTTTAATCCTCAGTAAGAAAAAAAATAATTAGACTGTCAGGCCTTTTAATCATGTGACTGGTTATATGTTTACACTTGACGACTATTAGTTGGAAGGTCAAATGAGCAAGTAACATAGATGTTATCTGCAGAGATAATTTAACTGGGACATAGGTCGCTCCACAAGGAGCCACAGAACGAGTGTGCTTTGTGGTTGTAGAGTGTCCTCCTGAGCTGGAAATTTCCTTTGCTACTTAAATGTTAAACAGACTGAATTTTGTATAAACTACTTTTAGTGAGAATATATTTAGTTCATTGTAGTTATCATAGTGATATCAATGAGTAGAAGTCAATTCCCATCATCTTGTAAGTTAAAAATATAGGGGCTGGAGATTTGATCAGTGGCACTGGTGCCTGCCTCACAAATGCAAGGTCCTGAGTTTGATCCCTACTACCAAAAAAACCACAGTAGCAACACTTTGTGTTTTTAGTTTTTTACACTTTGTATATTTATAGAATGTGACACATTTATATTATTTTATTCTCACAAAACATAAATGAGGTATGATCACTGCTTCCCTTTTAACACATGATGGAATTGCGGCCCTGAATAATCTAACTAGTAAGTAGAAATCTCACATCACACAGCCAATTCTCTCATGAATTACAATGGACACTTTAATCTGTATCTCTGCTGTGGCTCAAGCATGTGTATGTGTGTCCCTGCATTGTTCTCAACATAATTAGACTCTGGTCATGGTAATTTTGTTGTGTGACTCTTTGCTGTTCGGACATGGTTCATATTTTTTGTTTTGTTTTGATTTTCTGAGACAGGGTCTCGCTTTGTAATTCAGGCTGGCCCTGAGCTCATTTTGTAGCCCAGGCAAGCCTATAACTCACAGCAATCCTCCTGCCTCTGCCTCCTGAGTGCTGAGATTACAGGCGTGAGCCACCTCGCCTGGCGCTGTGGTATGTGGTGCTGAGTGCTGGTGGGTGTGAGCCACCATGCCCAGCATTATTGTATGTGGTTCCTGGAGATTGAACTAGGGACCCTGCGCTTGCAAGGCAGATGCCGGAATCACTTAGCTAAATCCCCAGCCCTATTTTTGTTCTTTGTATATTTGAATTTGTAAAATTTTCCTCCAAAACCAGGTGTAGTAGCTCATGCCTGTAGTCACCACACTCAGAAGGCTGAGATAGGAGGATTTCTCTAAGTCTGAGGCCAGCCTGAACTGCATCGTAAGATCTTGTCTCAAAAAAATAAAATAAAATAAAACTCATCTAGAGTTTTGCTCCCGGAGTCATTTCCAAATGGATATTTGTTCTGAAATGTAGGTACAGCCTCAAGATGTATTTAGTAAAGTGTTCTGGAGTAGCTTGGGATCGTCAGAGATAGCTCAAGGCCGGGAGAGACAGGAATTCAACGGAAGTGGTAGAGCTGATTTCTCAGGATGCTCATAATACAAGTCTTACCCCTAAAATAAGACCATTAAGATCATTAGCCAGATGGATATATTTAGCACATCTATTGTAATCCATGATGGATATTGAATAATAATATTAATATATACATAATGTCTTGACGTTAATACTTAAATGGTGTGATAGATTACATTAAATATATGTAAATACCCAGGCAGGTGATCCTGGAGGAGAGTTGAATGCCTATGTAAACAGATGATCTGTAGACTTACTGCCAAAGGACATGATGCATGATCATGTGCACACATGATAAAGACCGATGTGGCTATCTAACAGGACTACCATAATTCACATGTCATGTGATATTAGTGCACTAGGAGCAGGCTGTGTGGACAAGTGTCACTTAAGGATAGCTCTAGGGGTCGACAGGAGAGATTGGGGCCATTTGTTCTATAAGAATTGGAGTCGCAAGAAATTCAGACTGGAATTTAGTTTTGGAGAATTATACTGATGTTCCAGAAGATGACATGACTGTATCTGGTGGGTTTTTTTTTCTTGTGGGTTTTGTTTTGTTTGCTTTGCTTTTCATTTTTTTGAGAGAAGATCTCACTGTGTGGTTCAGACTAGCCTTGAAGTCACAATGTAGCTCAGGCTGGCCTTGAATTTGCAGCAATAAGACTCAGTCTTATTTTCTGGAAAATGCTGTAAGCAGAATTACAATAATCAGAGAAAACGTGTGGACATTCAAGTCTGGAGCTGGGAATGTTATATTTTTTGGAGAATCTAAATCTGTGGAATTTTTTATTCTCTCAAAAGCAGGTTCTCAACTTAGAAGTAAGAGACACTGGCCCATTTCCCTCAACCACTTGGTTAATTTATGTACTTGTTGTGTCCCTAAGGAATCTGAGTACAGTGGGCCCAGAGAAAACAAAATCCAACAAGCAGGGACGAAGCGTGACAGCTGAGGAAGAGCAGACCCACCCAGGAATAGACACAGGAAGTGTGGACATGGAGACGCTTGGAGGAGTTTGTGGGCTGAAGCTGCACTTTTCTGAAAGGTACCATTTTAAATGACAATTTGTCATGTCTCCTACCTACCCATGTTTATCTCCTTTATTCTGCCTCAGTTGCAGAAACTTTAGTGTAGTTTCATTTTGTTTGGGTTTGAGTTTCTCTGCCTGACCACCAATAATCTATTTCTGTAGGTCTTTCCTCAGTATTTGATAGTTGCCATTCCATTTTTGCTAACTCAAGTAAATAACTCTGACCCCAGAATTCCGCATGCACAAGTGTATCTCTTGGAAATTGCCAATGTTCTTTTCTGTATTTTCCTTCTGACATTTGCGGAGAGCAATCCTATTTGGGAAAGTTAATTGGACAGTTGGCATTAGGACTGGGCTGAGCTTTCCTGCCTGCAGACCAGCTCTGACATATCCTGACCTGAAGACTTGACTGTTTATCTTCACCTCTGGGAACAACAGTGGTAATAGGCGCTGTGATGTTCCAGGGCAGAACTATACCAGGACCTCCATCTACATAATGCCTCACCGTTCTAAGATGTAAAAACACACTGCCCTCTAAGTGACCACTTGATGTGCTTCATTTGTCACTCCTGATGTCCCGGAACGACGGCCCTCTGAGTGGCCTGTCACGTTGTTTGCTCCCAAAGTGCTGAGTGAAAGGGGGGCAAGATGGAGGCTTTCGTCTTTGCTGCCCAGAGTAGCATGGATCAGGACCACGTTCAGCTTCTTCTCTAAGCCTCATTTCTGCCTATTTATTAATTCACCCTATGCTGTTGGACTCACAGGAGACTAGAACTTATTGCAAAGGTTTTAGTTACATCCCCTTTCACTTTCCTTACAAACATTGTTTTACTGAAAAAAAAAATGGGTTTAAACTTTTGTATACATGCACCAGTCTTTATAGTTAACCACACTCACGTGTATGTCATGATTCGTATCTGACTACTCAATATAAATGTTTAGGATAGCCATTCTTATTGTTCCCAGAGGAGAAATGAGAGGGATGAAGACCAAAGCCCCTCAGTCAGTTCTTTCTGTGTTTTATCAGAACTGGGGATCTAACTCAGGACCTCATACTTGCCAAGTAGGTGCTGTGCCACTGAGCTAAATCCCCAGCCCTCAGTCAGTTCTCTTGGGAAAGCAATGAGTCTGGAACCCAGCAACCCCCACCCTCCCTGGAGGTGAAGAGTTGCCCCCTGCTAGGGCCACATTCACTGGCAGAACAGGTCAAGAGGGCTGAATACAGTGGACCCTTGACTTATGAACTCAACCCACTTTGGAGGGCTGGTTGTAACTCAAGCTGATCATTGTAGGCTCAGGCTCCTCTACAGCATTCAGAGTCTCCGTCCTATACACAGGCAGATCTCAGTGTCCTTAGAGACATCGGTCCAGGATTTCTCAATTAACTTCACACAGGAAAAGATGTTGAAATGTTCCCTCCAGAACCCTTTAAGAGTTAAATCTGTATCTGAAACCATCTGGAAGTACAAGTGGCCTGCATTTAGGTTGTAACTCAAGACCTGTTCATAAGTTAAAACTAAAATTCTGGTTGTAACCCAGGTTATTTGTACATTAGGCCAGGTGTACAGGGTCCACTGTAACTTACAGTTACAAATGAAAATGTTCATTTTATTTGTTCAGAATTATTATTTAGACTTTCAAAGCTGTGAAGTAGAGCGTTAAGCCAAGTACATGCACTTCCGAGCATGGGCTCTGTGGCTGCACAGGGCTCGTGCACGTGAAGCCAGCCACACTCGCAGTGTGGACCTGTGGACACAGCCAGCCGGGGCAAGGAACAGGTGGGCAGCGGGAAACACGGTGTAAAACTTTCTGTTCAGGGACACGGGGCCCTGCTCACAGGATGAGCGAAAATCCTTTTGTTTCAAAGCTTGAAAAGTGCCAAAATGATCTGTAGTGAGCACCTTTACAGTATTCAAGAAATTTCATTTAAGATGGTTACGAAAGCATGCTGTAGCCAGAGGGCTCTGCTGCCATTCGGAAAATGGGAGACATAGGGTCACACTGCATAACCATCTCATGGCTGCTAGTATGTCACTGAGAAAGGGTTGGTGGACACTTGTAACTGTGAGGAAAACCACACTATGCTTGACTTCCTCTCTCATTTCCTCTCTGCTTTCCTTCCTTCTTTTTAGCAAGTCCCTCAGCACCTTTCAATAAAGTCTAAATATTTTTCACTTCATGGCACTATTTCACTCATTTAGGCAACCAAAGCATTATGGTTATCAATACAGTTGTAAAGAAGATCTTATTTGTTTACTCGCTGGGAGCTGTGTTAGAAGGTGGGTTCTCCAGTATCTCTGACCTGTTTCCGCCACAGCCCACATAACCTTCTTTCTGTCCGTGCTGACTTCTGTCATCACACTTTTCGCTGGGGTTTCCAGAGGATTCTCACAAAAATGAATGTTCCTCAAATTATTCTCTTTTAAAAAACTGTATTTCATAATTTTTTTTTAATCTGGGAACTGAATTGAGTACCTTTAGACTAATATCAGCAAGTTCCCCTTTGAGCAAGTTCTTAAACATTCTTGCTTTGAGTATGTGTCCCTCTTCATTGAAAGTACAGCCCTGGATGGATTCCAGAAATCAATGGTAGGTCATCGTTTTCTCTTTGTTTGAAGCAAAACCTGTTGGTACATTCTACATATGCAAAATGATAACATTCCATGTGCAGAATTTGTACCTATATGTGATATATCTTGTTTTTTATTTCCTACTGCTCCTTCAACCCCTTTCCCCCTCATTACTTATGAAAGCTTTGTTTTCATATTTTCTTTCTTTTTTTTTAATGCCATGGATTCAACTCAGGACATTGTACTTGTGAGGCAGGCTCAGCACCAGTGAGCTAACCCTAGGGCCACCCTCCATTCCCCACACCCTCTGTCCTACAATTTTGAAGTCACTTCCTATTTTGATCCTGAGTGTGGCCGTGTAACATCTTTGTGAAACCCTGAAAAAGTACTTTGTGTTGCTGCATTCTGTATGGAATCCCCCCCACCCCCGGCCCCTTGAAAGAAGCCTGAGCTAGCCTGCTGGAATGTGAGGACAGATGGGGGGCTGACTGTCCAACACAGTGTCACCCTTGTCCGTCCAGCTGACTGCAGTGCACCAACAAACTCGAAAAAAAAGGCTTAGAAAATACGGTGTGCTAGAACTGTCTAGCTAGCCTGAAAGTTCATGAGAAACAATAAATTATAGTTGTTTTCAATGGTTATATTCAGATAGCTTGGTGGGTTTCAGGGGATAGTTTGAAATGTAACAGTAACTAATTTACAAACTCTCATCTTCTTTTCTCCATTCACAGAGGTATAGTTTTTCTCAAACTCATATTTGTATACGTGTTCTTTATTCTATTACTGCATTTCAGATCTCATCCTTATGATTATATCCCTATATGGTATTTCCTTTCCTTTCCTTTTTCTTTTTCTTTTTTTCTTTTGGATAGGGTTTTCTATGCAGTTCAGGCTAACCTTGAACTCACTGTGTAACCCAGACTGGCCTCAAAACCATGGCATCCTCCTGCCTCAGCCTCCTGAGTGCTGGGATTACAGTATGTGCCACTGTGCCTGGCTCTTTATATTTTCCAACTCCTTGCTCTCTTTAAACATTTTTTCCTTTATTATATAAAATGGTCAGCTGGGTACAGTACCTCACACCTGCAATTTCTGCATTCGCAAGACTGAGGCAGCAAGAACAGAAGTTTGGGGGTAGCCTGGGCTATGCAACAAGTTCATAGCCAACCTGGACTATACAGATCCTTTCTCAAGGAGAAAAAAATGTCCAGTCTCTTCTAGTAAAATAGACACCTCCACCACACATAGACACACAGATACACACACAGATGCATAGATACGCGCACATAAACACACCCCTATATTTTTAGCAAGGTACTGGCCAGGCTCTGCCTGTCATGTGCATGTGGGAAAGAGGGAGAGGAAGGGGATATAAAATGAAATTGCTTTACGCAATTGTGCAGGCTTTGCGAGCCCAGAGGGTAGACAGACAGGATACAGACCCAGAGAATGAAGTTAAGAGTCCACAATCAGTCAGCTGCTCGTTTTCTTGCACAGGTGAGTTAGTCTTTGATTTGTTACGGTCCATCTTATAGAAGATAATCTACTCAAAGTCCACCAATTTAAATTTTTGGTGTAAACAACACCAATGACTTCTACTACTGAGTTTGCTATGTAGTTTAAGGTAGCACTGAACTTGTGATTATCCTCCTACTTCAGCCTCCTCAGTGCTAGGATTAGGGGCCTGTCCAACTACACCAGATCACTAATTTACATTTTAATCATTTTATTGTTGTTGTTGATTTTGAGACAGGCTCTTGCTTTTGTAGTTCAGGCTGGCCCTGAACTCAGCCTTGAACTCATAGCAATCCTCCTGTCTCTGCCTCCAAGTGCTGGAATGACAGCCATGAGCCACCATCCCTGGCACTGTGGTGTGTGGCTCTGATTGCTGGTGGGCATGAGTCTCCACCCTTGGTATTGTTGCATGTGGTGACCGGGGATGGAACCTGGGCCCATGTGCTTACAAGGCAGGCGCCAGAACCACTGAGCTAATCCCCTGCCCTTAAATGTTAATCTTATACCACAGAATCTTCACAAAAACATCTAGAATAAATTTTGACCAAGTATCTGGGAACCATGGCTCAGGCAAGTTAGCACATAAAATCACCATCACAACCCGCTGCATTCACCTTTTCCCCCCAGTATCGGGTATAACCCATTGCCTTCGTCTTGAATTATAGCTTCAGTCCTTTAAAATTTTTTTATTCTGAGACAAGAGCTTTAAACGGCTAACTTTTCCAGGCTGGGCTCAGACTTGCAGTTCTGTTGCCTCAGCCTCCCAAGGGCTGAAAGTGGAGACGGAACCACAGGCCATTCTCCCTTTTCAGTTATTATCTTACTTCTCCACCCCCAGGACATGATTCTGCAAATGCTCTATTCTTTGTTCTTTTACTTTTAAAAATATTTCCTGTATCTCTGCTACTTTGCAGTTTTCCTTATGACAAATGTTCGTTTTCCTGCTTCCTTTTTTCATATTTTAGTTTGTTTGTTTTGAGACAGCATTTCCCAAAGTTGGTGAGGCAGGCCTTAGGCTTCTGCCTGCCTCGGTCTCTAGAGCGCTTGAGTTACGGGTAATGTGCCACTAAACAGCCAGCTCTCTGCTTGCTTCTTAAAACTCTTAAGGTTTGTGCCACACTCACTACGGTCTTTCTTGCACCAATGGCTTCTACTACTAAATCTGTGCCTTCCTCATAGTCATCTAATAAATGAACATCATTCAGTAACTGTGGAATTAATAGTGTCTACTTTGTAAGTGCCAAGCCCCACAGAGCCTTGCAGCAACCTGTAAAATGGCCCCCAATGTCTCTGTCTCCTATGATTTATAGACTTGTCTTACTTATACCTTTTAGTATGGGCTTCTAATAAGCAGAATACACACACACACACACACACACACA